>PQWD01000265.1:79765-119463 GCA_019425675.1 Leucinodes orbonalis
CATAAATGTACACAGACTGAAATTGAAACTAAGGATAGTTATGGTCAAACTACAAAGATCTCTTTAAAAACACTCCAGGGAAAACGATTAAGGGATGAACTCATCATATGCAAAAAGAAGCTAAAACTACTCGAAGCTACACATCTTAACACATCACATCTTAACAAGAAAGCTGAAAGAGAAAAATTTTATCGACTTTGTGATACATTTTTGACCGAAAAACTAGCGCTTAGTAGTAAAAGAGCAAAGTATTCTAAACAACACGATAGAGGTAATCGTTACGACAAGACTTTATCAATTACTGCTCAAAATTATACAAAATCAGTCCAAAAGCGTACGGTTTTGGACATACGTTTTGTCTACCATGCCCTACTACATTGTACACGTCCAAATTTTCTGACCAGTGAAAAAGGATACTAAAGGCTCAACCTTACCAATACCAACAACATCATAGGTGAAGATGATGGTATTGCTCTCTCTCGCGTGAGCCGATGTACTATTCCTCATAGGACGGTGATGGTATTAGTTCCCCATTGGATAATAAAGATTATCTCAAAACACTTTCCCCTTTAAGTGGAGGTCATGGTTTTAGTTCTATTCTTAAGTGTCTTTTAACAGAAAAATAATTGATAATATGGGGGCTCTTATCCTTATTCGTGTTTAACCTGTAGAACGACAGTCAGTGACAGTTTCAGGCCTCAGTAACAATAGTTTTAGTAGTATAGTTTATTAGTAGTAGTAACAATAGGGTGAGGAAGCAAACATTGATATTTCTAATATACCTAATTGTCTTTAGAACATTGTGCAGATACTTTCCATGTCTTGTTTATCGCTCCGAATCTTAGATAAACAATTAACTAATTAGATGCACAATCACGAAGAAATATCAACTTTGTTATATTTATGGTCAATTGGACCATTACCTCCGATGACATAAAATTATTCATTATTATTTTGACCTTTAACGCGTCAGTAAAAGGGTAAAAAATCAAATCACACACTTTGACACTATCATGTCATAGTGACAAGTATCGAGCGACTTGATGAAATTTCTGCCCAACTGACGCGATGGCAGAATTTTGACGCGGACAATTTTGGGTGAGATTGTGCACACCATTGTGTCCGAATACAACATACATTCATTACATATTCTAATAATTTATGGACAATTATAGTTTTATTGTGAAAGTAATATGATGTATTTTATTTCCGAAATTTATTTTTCATAGAAACATTTATCAAGTAACTTGTACTTTGATATTTAAATCGGAATTGTATAATAGTATTCTAGGTAAGGTTAGTTTTTGTTATTATTATTCAAGTTCTGTCGTTGACTAGTACTTTCCGAAAATTTTCATAATACCCCGCAAATGGAATTAAATTTGAAGGAATTGTATGGCTCGTATGTAGCCTTGGTACCCAAATACATGTTTCAAATGAATTATTATGTTTTTATCCTAACATCTAAACATCTGAGTTGAGAGTACAATAATTATGTCGTCATAATGTTGTAGTTGCGTACGTCACGCATGGACGCAGCGGCTGCGTCTGATCGTCTGCAAATAATAATCGGTCCATGACAGTTCTGGCCTTTGTTTCTGATCTCGCCAATCTCACGATAATCTGCTTCGTAACACGCTAAATTTAGCGCGCTGAAAGCGATGAATGAAATTTCGCAGCGATTGTCTAGTGCCCTAGCAAGGGGGAACACACAAAAGTTGGTTAGCGCGCGGGTAAGATGGCGTCGCGTGACGTCACACTGCGTTCCTTTCGCGTCTTCACCTTGACATTTGAGTTTGATGCTCGAACGTGTCGCACTTGCCGCGTGCGACTCATCCGCGACAACCGCTGCATAATTAGATATATCCGCGGATCGTTTACTACAAGCTTTAATTCGCACCCAACAACACTATTGAAACACTGAAAAGTCAATAAATTATGTCGCGTGTAACTGTCTCGAGATGACGTGTCGGTAAATTCTCGGACTAAATGGCATGAACAAAAATAAACCCAAACACTTTTTATTACGCAGCGTTTTGACGTGTGTTATCAACATAGTCGTGGCGGAATATCTTTTCGGGCTGTCATTAAATTGTTTTTCACGAGACCAATTAAAACAGAAACGCAGTAGCCGATGACCTGTACGAAGTGCGTGAACCCAACCTAAAAATAAAACAAATGTGAGATAAAGAGCACGTCGCCGGGTGGTGGCGCGTCGTAAACACGGTCGCGGCTGCGCGTGCGCCACTCGCCGACAGAACTATAACGTTCTTCGTGATTTTGTATTATATTACTTTCAGATCATGGTTGAAAAAAATGGATGGAGTCTCGCTAAGAACAGTGTGTCAAAATCCGGCCAGTTTTTTTAGGAACTGCCAACAGAGCCATAGATAAAAAGAAAATAAAAAAAACAATAAAAAAGCATGGCTTGTGTTGTGAAATGGTGCAAAAATCGCAATGAATAAAAGGAAAAAAATCCAAAAATATCATAAGTTAATTAACAATTCGATTACATATTTTTGGCCACTGATAGACTTCACTATTTCACCAGGATAGGAGTGAGCTAGTGAAATGGACACTCAGTAAAGCTTTACTAACATCATCATCATCAGCCCATAACGTCTCTCTGCGGGGACTGTTTCCTGTGGAAGCCTTTCCACACAATTTAGCCACGCGGCCCTAATGCGGTTTGGTGGTGACTTTCAAACAAATTCATTAAATCACGCTGGTTTTTGGGCTGGTTGAATATGTTAGACTTGAGCTGCTGATGATAGGCAGATAGCTTTACCCACGAATAGCCGTTGCACTCCATCGCTTTCAGGCCTTTTGGCTAAGATCACAGTAGCTTTTCAGAGTCCAAGTCAACCTGAGCTAATTCTGATGCATCTGCCATGTTTAGCTCGGCTAAAACCTTGTTTTGGTATACAATATTCCTTAATCGTTCAGTGGAATTAGTCGTTAGTTACATATAATTACCTCTTAAAAAAATTATATTTAAAAAACGGGCAATTAAACTCAAGCGCAGCATTGAACCATTATATTTATTACCAACGTTAGACATGTTTATCTAAAAATACCAACCCCACACCAAACCGTAGTTAACTCGCCAAACACAGCGATGTGAGAAAATAAAGACTGCGCTATTTCCATAAATAAACCTGCCAGTGCCAGTTGGCAAATTCCGCAACGCGCCTTATCAATAAATAGCACTATCAAAAGTTTCCAAATAATCTGGCGCGATATAATATTACTCGTAAATATTCCACATATGGGTCGATTCCGCGATAACTTGTATCCGTGCTGTATGAAGTGCATGACTTGGTGGGCTGCTGATATCCGCTGATAGTGTGCTTCGCATATCTAATCACGAGCCCACTCATTGCAAATGTTATACGAAATTCCTGAATATGTCCGGTATATACGCCTACTTTTTTTTATGCTATAGCAGGCAAACGAGCAAACGGCTCATCTGATGGTAAATGTCACCGCCGCCCATGTACATTTGCAATACCAGAGGGCACTGAAATGCGTTGCCGGCCTTTCAGCAGGGAATACGCTTTTTTTTTAGAAGATCGCCAGGTCGTATCGCTCAGGAAATATCTCCGGCAGCAACTGATTCCACAATTTTGTCGTTCGTGGCAAGAAATTACGACAAAAACGCACTGTTTCTATGTAACGTCGTATAAAAACGTCGATCCTTATGTTAAGGGCAGACCAATTAAATTACCTGGCAAAGATGTAAAAAGGCCATCTGCGGCCACGAACAGTAGTAACTAAATAGACAAAACCATCGAGCAACTGCTATTGCGATCGATAAGTCCATCGCTGAACTAGATCTCTCCCGTAGACTCTCATCGTTAACCTTTTGATCGCCAGAGACGCATTAAAGCGTCACAGACAATAGGTTTTTCTATTGTGTCTGATTCCTCAGTCAAAGGTTCGCACAGTTACCCGACATGATAGTCCAGTGCACGTTGACAAGTAGGATGTACCACGGACTGGTGAGGTGGGCCTTCCGGAGGCAAGGCCTTACTGTCATCCATAGCCTTACTATAGTAACATTTCGTGGTAGGTGTTTTTGTTCATACAATAATGTAGAATATCTTCGGGAAAACATGATGCTTAACACGGTTTGTAGAATACTTGTGCTTTTTCGTACAACGATCTAAAACAGCTGCATTAAATACACATAATATAGTACCTAACTTATACAAATACACATACTGATATATCGCATTTACATAAGACGAGTACTAAAATATTTGTTTTCGATGTCGAGGTGTTCCTCTGGACAAACAAGTGATAACAGTGATAAGCTGATATGAGCCCGGTGTGATAACGGGCAGGCTTACGTGTCTCAAGTGTAGCATGTGTCAAGTTTTTATTTATCTACACTATCATCTATCTGTAAGTTACGATATATACTTACGCAGGATGTCGATATGTCAAACTGTTATAAATAAATATCTCATATACTTTATATATATAATGTTTTTTTTTAGTTTACTCGCTAAATCTAAATCTCTTATTCATTACTATCTCTATTTCGATTAAAATCTAAAACGCAAACTGACATTTCAGTTTCGCTGTTAAAATAATTAAATAAAATATTAGTTTACACATTATTATATTATAATAATGTGTAAACTTGCAAGGTGAAGAACATTGTAAGATATAATAGTTCTATTATATTAAATTAATTAAGGTGTCAAGTAAACTAAGCGTGTCTTGTGTTTACAAAATAGCACGGATTGTCATCCGTCGATTTTAAATTACAAGAAGCGATATATTTACCTTTATAGGAAAGTGATTCGTTCTGCACGGAGATTAGCCGTTCAGTTAGAGATAACAACTTCAAAATGTGTTTCCAAAGACATTTGGAAAATAATTAACAGGCACAGGAACAAATCTGTTACAAACACGCGCAATGTAGTACTCAAAATTGACGAGAGGACTGTAGAAGGCACTGAGGCTGCTAACATATTTGCCCATCAGTTTGAAGCTGCTAGTAAACTTATTCTAAGTAACGATGACATGGCTTCCAAGATATTACTAGGTCATAAGACTAGGATAAAAAATGATATGATTTTGAACCAGTAACACCGAATGAGGTTTCGAACATAGTTAAAAAGATGAAACCTAAAAAATCTACTGGCTATGATGACATACCCATCGCAGTTATAAAAGATAATATAGATATCTTGGCGGAGCCCTTGAGTGATTTTATAATAAATGTATTGACTCCGGTACATTTCCAGATCAGTTTAAAATTGCTAAAGTAGTGCCAGTCTTTAAAAAAGGATCAAAACATAACCCTGAAATGTACCGACCTATATCCATGCTTCCAGTTAAATCAAAGATATTGGAAGCCATTATTAAGAATCGATTGTTGAAACACCTCAACAGCAATCTAATTCTGCACAAAAACCAGTTTGGATATCGTAATAGTGTTGGAACAACAGAAGCGGTTAATTCACTGGTCATGGATGTCATTAATGGGCTTAACGCCCGAAAGAAAGTCGCTGGTCTATTTCTGGACCTCAGTTCTGCCTTCGATACTGTAGACCATAATTTGTTACTTATAAAATTAGAGCATTATGGGGTTAGAGGAAATATCTTGGATTTACTTAAATCTTATTTTACAAATAGACAAATGTATGTTGAACTTCAAGGTATGGATAAAACAGGCCATGAGCAGCATTATAAATCTAAATTTATAAATATTAAGGTAGGAGTCCCACAAGGGTCTATTCTGGGTCCTATTTTATTTATTCTATTTACAAATGATTTAATTGATTACGTTAATAACATGATTCCTGATTCGACAAAGTTGGTAATATTTGCTGACGATACAAATGCAATTGTACAGGACGATAATTTATCTGGACTTAAATTAAGGATTAATAGGGTTTCAGATGCATTCCGTATTTGGTTTACAGCTAATAACCTCAGAGTGAACACCAGTAAGACTAACTTAATATTATTTAAAACTGATAAATCTGCCAAAGTAAATTTTAGTTGTGTTTTTGGTGAAGAAGAAGTAAAAACAGCAGAGGTTACTAAATTTCTTGGTGTACAGCTTGATGATAAATTAACATGGAAACAAGAACTAGTAAGCATTGAAAAAACTGTTAGCTCCGCTTGCTATGTACTCAAAAGTATTCGTGATGAAGTTAATATCCACCACTTGAAACTGGTTTATTTTGCATTAGTGGAATCAAAGCTGCGATACAGCATTTTGTTCTGGGAGGAAGCTATAAGTATAACATTAGTCGTGCTTTTGTCCTGCAAAAGAGGGCAATAAGAACTATGGTGCGTATTAAGCAACAGGAGTCGTGTAGGGAAAGCTTTAGAAATCTTAAAATTTTAACAGTACCGTCCCTATATATTTTTGTAATATTGTGTTTTTTTGCCAAACATATACACGATTATGAAACTGAGGAAGAGAGGTATAAGAGGGAGGAATCACGAAGGAAAGACTTTCAGAATAAACTGATTCCTACACTTAATGTGGTTAAACATTGTTCCCTCTTTAAGTCAATACAATTGTTTAATTTATTACCAATCGCATTAAAAATGTTATTATACAAACATGAGTTTAAGTACAAGTTAAAGGAATTTCTTATGGAAAAGTGTTTTTATAGCCTTGATGAATTTCTACTACAAAGATATTTTAATTAGTGACATCTATGTTTAAATTTAAACAATCATTATTGTACGTTATTTATTTATGTGAATTTAAAATCGGACTAATAATTATTTTGACATTTTAATTGTGCTATTTTATCATCCTTTTTGAATATGATTGTGACTTTAGATTTATTTATTTTACTTATTAAAATTGGACATGTATTTCCTCATTTATATTGACATTTCAAACACAATGTATATTGTTTGTGAATAAATGAATGGAATGAATTGGAATTGGAATTGTATTATTATTTAACATCCAATCAGGCCACCACTATCGACTGCTTTACATGGGCTTCCTAACCTAATGCATACTCATAGTTAATTATGTTTCGTTAAATTTTCTTTACTCTAAATTCAGATTCAAATATTTTGTTTTATTTTCTAAACACCGATGCTCCGACGCTCTTACGGTGAAGGAAAACTTCGTGAGGAAAACCTTCATGCACGCCTGCGAAAATATTCGAAGGTAATGTGTGAAACGTCCAATCCGCACTGGGCCCGCGGACGACTAAGGCCTAATCACCCTATACGGTAGGCTCGTGCCCACGGTGGGACGTTTAATGAGCTGATGATGATGATTTTCTAAACAGTAGACTGTTGCCTAAGTGTGAACAGTTCTGATTTATGTATTTCCATTAATCGAAATATTCTATTTAGTTTCTCCTAAATAAAGAATATTCAAATAAATGAAACAAATGCTTTCAAGTGCATGGTAAATCCTATGCTATGCTTATTGGTTCTAGCCATGGTTAAACTAAGTACTGTGATTATAAACGAAGATCTTCATTTTTATGAACGATTTCAGAATCAGTAAATTTGAACTAGGAATTAATAGTAATGCAGCGTCTTGAAAGACTGAGTTGTAATAAATTCAATTGACCATGTTTATGATATTACCTATACACAGGCAAACTCAAACAAACAGCGATAATTTTTTATATAGTATAAATAAAAGAGATGATAATACGACTATAATTAATGACTGACGTAATGCCACTAATGATGCTTGTTCAGATATCGGCGAATAACAGTGCAATAGTAACGCCCTTATCGCGGCCCTAGATTACAGTATTATATTTAATTGGAATTAAATCGATAGCACTCGTACCGTACAACACTTATTTGTAAACACTTGATGCCTATTGCGTATGTAGTTACAAAATATCGTTTTGCTAACCCTAAGCATGAACTTAGATGTTAGGTACGTTACTTATAAGTCTGATATCAATGTAGTAAGTTAAACAGAACAAACTTTACCGATTTGCGATTTGAATTTGGTAAAACTCAATCGGAATGATTAAACATTATAACCTCAGATTAAATATTAAATATTACTCTTAGATTATAATATAACTGTATCTATAGCGTACAAGTTAAAGCGCTGAAAATAACAAAATACCACAAAATTGTTTTAAAAGACACCTCATAATTTAGAGATTGCATTAGAACCACTAAATAAAACAGATCAACCTTGTGGAGCTTGTATTCTTATACAAGAGTTCAAAAGTCACAGATCACGCCAATCACCCGAGCCGTGTAGGTATTGTGTTACGTAAATAGTTGTTATATGTATTGACGAGAGAGACATGCGCTCCGCGTTCTTATCAGCGCATACTTTATAAACATCCGGTTACAAATCGTACATAACGTGAATATACTATATGTGTTTGTTGGTTGACTGCTATACATGAATAATAAATTGGAAATCGTAAGTTAGTGTAACTAAATTAGTATTTTCAATGAATTTGACGTTCAAGCAACTAAAGATATTGTTATTGCAAAAAACACACTTTCGATTGTACCGAGTTTAAACTTTGCTCCAACTAGCACAAAATTGGATCCTACAGTGTTTTGTAGATTCTTTTCGATTTTATTGAATAAATACGCGTAGTTGAAACAAGCAAAGCTTGTGGCATTCGGTGTATGTAAAATATCGCAGTGGAAAGTTCCTGAGTAGTGCGTTTCTTGATAACTTATCTGACATGCGGTACTGACGTGCCTGTGTGACGAATCACTAACAATTGTTCGTCAACTCCAATTATCACGTCCATTTGCCATCGCAACTAAGGTCATTTTGAAGAACACTACATGAGTAATAATAACCAAAGATACGCTGACGTACCTTCTCAGAGATGATGACGTTTCTAGTTAGATTGATTGGGTGATTAAATACCGTTATCTCTAGTTTTATCATCACTCAATTTAAACATCAGAAAAACAAATTTCAATACGAAAACATGATCTTAACTAATTATATGGATAGCATTGTTAAATTTAAATTCCAGGTCTCAAATCAATATAGGAGATCCGTAGCCATTCAAATATATCGATGTAAAAGTTAGCCTTTAAATTATTCTTGTAGATTTCGCAAACACAAAGGTCTGCACTGCCAACATCGGCGACATACGTAGCGCCATAAAATGAAAACATGGCATTACTCAAAGAATTATGAGCGCCCATTCCGTAGAGCGCTGACGAATGTCTTTGCTTAATGAACCTATTGTTCTTGAAGCCAAGCTCACCGACTGGTAATTCACTTGGAATTTACATAAGTTTTCCTTGTTCTCGATGTTTTCAGATATGGCTATTGTAATCTGCTAAAGCATAAATAAAAGGAGTGAAAAGTGTTTAAGTGGCTTCGCATGATTAGGTAAATACATATTATGCTCGCAGTCCAAGATAAATCCAAATAGTATTTAGTCGGAATTAATAAATTTAATCATAATATATAATATTTTTACAACGAATTCCTTTTTACCTAATATGTTCTCACCTATAGAAATGAGAGTGCTTTCGGACTAATTGTATTGAATGTATATGTAATTTAAATTACAATGAGTATTCCAAATTGAACCTTGAAATGATAATACGTGATCAGCATATAATTGCATAATGAACAATAGACTAACGTAAACAACAGTTACGATATCATTGTTAGCAACGTGACACTGTCACCGCGTTCTGCGAAAAAGGCGGGTCCGATGGTTACTCCACAAAACCACAAACCACATCGCACATGAATCAGAACTCATTGGATAATCACTCTTAGTCATTGGCGATAAAGGTTACGCGTGCTTTAGGGCGCGCTTGCTTCGAGTTACGAAGGCTGATATCTCGCCAGCTGCCGCAGTCTGCGTGTCTCTGTTGTTTTGCGAATATATGGCGGTACACTCCTAATATAACCTTGAAGTTATACTCGTTAATCATGTTGAATGAGACCCATCGCATTTTACATGCATAATTCTTAAATAACCTTTTGGGCCAATGATGATGAAAATGATGTAAATACTTTATGATACTTACTGACGCCACAACAATCGCGAAAGGTATTCGTCTAGTAGACAATATTTGCAATTCAATATCTAAAACTTAAAATAAAGTAGCCGCGTAAACAAAACTAATAAATTAGAGCTAAAGTCATTATGAAGTCAGCAAATTTGTTTAAATTGCAAAATATTGCCATGTTCTGTGCCAGATAATCATATTACAAAATAAAATCCAATTATTGTATCATCATCATCAGCTCATTAAACGTCCCCACCGAGGGGCACGAGCCTACCCGTATAGGGTGATTAGGCCTTAGTTAGTAATTATTGTATACGTGTTTATAAATGTACGTATATCTGAACTAGTATAGTAAAATATAATATTGTCAAATACTGCGCATTAGAATGTTCGAACACACGACACTCGGGCGCATCGATATCGCGATCACGCACGATACGTTTGCATAATCATACATAACTGTACCTACCGGCACAATGTCGTTGTGTTTACCGACTATATGTTTGTCTAGACTTTAACAGCTCCTACACAAAAAGTCTTATAGATTACAAACGTGGTCGCAAATATTAGCAAGGGTTTTAGCATCTTGCACTATCATTACATTAGTGATTTTATATACATTCAAGATACTTGGCGTAGCTTTTTTATATTCATGATATGTAGACTCTTTCTTAAACGTTACTTCTACAGTGATTCGTATATGTTCTTTGTCTTCATTCAATTTTTTAACTCTTTCGTACTCTATGCTTCTTTCTACTGCTTAGAAAATGCAAGTAAATAACTGAACGACGTCTTGAAAACAGTGGCGAGATAAATAATGCAGACTGCCCCAGACCAGGGTAATAATAAATAAACTGTGCCATCTCCATAATATCGCAGATAGGTATAGTATTTACCTGAAGAGCACTTTCAAGTGAATCCTCTGTCTGCGATATTATACAATTTCATAATTCATTGATTTGCGCTTGCCCTATTTCTAAAAAAGTCTCCCTTATGAATCCAAATGAATGAACCGATGGTTTATGATGTGGATCGTCCAGCAGTTTATTCGTCAACTTGGCGTGCTCTTATGCACCGTGCCAAGATTGTGATGATTCAGAAACTGTTAAGAGTGTGAATCCGCTGCTGATCCCATCAGTATTTCCCACCAAGCCTTTTAATATATACCTTTTTTTGCACAGGAGGCAAACGAGCATACGGTTTACCTGGTGGTTAGTGATACCGCCGCCCATGAAACCCTGCTCGTATTAATCGCAATGATTTATCCTCGACTTTAAAGTATCCGAAATAATTGGCACAAACACGTGTCGATTAACATGAAAACAACAGCTGCTACGATAGATACAGTTTGGCAATAAAAAATAAAAATAGCATCATTGTGAAATTTTGCCAGTTATACGCACAACTCAGAATGTGTAGGCTAATTCGTGCTTTTGTTGGCAAATGAAACAGATTGGTGCAACTTTATTTTGAATAGTTCATTTGTTTTCTATACACGCATTATGAAAAAGTTTTTTTTTGCAAAATGTGATGTTCTTAAAAACAGATATTATTTTCCTTGAGCTATTTTGAATAATGACGAATATTATGTATTCTTTCACGTTTCTAGGAAAAGGCAACAAACTTACAATTCACGATCACGATTTGGTTTAGATTTCAAAATGCACACCGATTTTATTGAACAAGAAATCGGAAATTTTAATTGATTAGGCATATACTACGGAGGCACGAATTCGGTACCTCACTATAACCTTGAAAATATTGCGAATACAGTTTATCAGTTTTTACATAAGAACCATATCCTGTGTAGATATCTTGCGTAGGAGATCCAGACAATGGGTCAATTCATGATACGGTATCTAATGTTGGCGGAGGGAACGTTCCGTTTCCAAGAGGACGTGGTGTTTGCGCTCAGGGCCCCAATTCCGTTGGTAAAATAATGTGCTAATTGGATGGTTATTGTGTCTCAATCGTAAAATTTTGCACTCTGATTCATTCTGTTTTATAGTAGACTAGCTTTTGCATGCGACTTCGTCCGCGTGGTATAGTACTTTGACCCCACGCTCTCTTTAACCCGCTACTTCGTTTAAATATAGGTGAATTTTAGAATAGAATTAGTCTAGAATTTTTCAAATCGAACCAGTAGTTCCTGAGATTAGCGCGTTCACACAAACAAACTCTTCAGCTTTATAATATAAGTATAGATTCTAATTGGTCACACGATTGGACAATTCATCTAGACAATAAAATTGGAGTAGGTAATCTCTGCAACGGCTGGACCGAATTGGACGGGACCTTTTTTGCTGGCAGTTGATGTAATAAGGAATAGCATGGGCTACTTTTATTTAATATAATACTTTTTATTTTAAAATAACAAAGCAATGTTTTAACGCCGCGTGAGCTGCGCGCTTTTACGCTATATTTTACCGCAGAAGAATATAATCTTATACCGCGAGGAACAGCTTCTACACAATTATAATTTAAACCATTAACCATAAAGTTACGGTTCCATTGGTAAATTTCGTTATAGCAATACCAAGTCATTTAGTAGGATCGAGGCCCAGGGCGGACATGGCTATCAGTTATCACGCTCGCACATTCGCAACAGCTGCAATGTGTTATTATTTGTACAAGGCGGACGTTATACGAACTATCGAGTGCGAAACCTTGGTTAATGTCTTATTAGCTAGGGTTTGTCATTATACGAGACCTAACAAATGGGTGGGGTTCATAATTAAGTAATTATCCTTACATTATTATTCAATGGCCCCTTGTATTAGATCTAAGGGGGTCACTGTCATCTTCACAAAATGAAGCTCAGTGACTCGAACACTGCGTTGAAGTGAGAGAGAGACACCGATGCACTGACTCTGCAATTGTGGTCCTCTACAACGGATGCAAAACATTCAGTCGGGTAACCTTTTATGCCCAAGGACATGAAATCTATAAAGTTGGACAGAGTCCTGAATTTCCTGAACAGTATCCAACTTTAAGACGAACTCTAAAAGGGAAGCGATTCACAAAAAGATCTCCAAGGTCGATGTGACTAAAGGTCTGAATAGCCCTCTTAGCTAAAATCGTAATAATAAAGTGCCCACTGGAAAGAGGGCCTGCACATATAAGTAAGAGATAGGTAGGACTTATAACTACTCAACTTACTCATTGTTACATGTTTAATATTAAGCAAGCATTCAGATTAGTCAGCGGAATAAAAACTGCGCAATTAATCCATACTTTTCCTGTTAGTCACAACAACTAATTCCTATTAATTAATCGCTTCCAAGGAAAAAGCTAGTCTTTTCCCTTTTAGTCCATCAAAACAGGCAAACCGCAAACTACCTAGACTCCGTTCACAAACTTGTTTAATATAAATAAATGTATATGAGTAGTTTGTATTTATGATTAAGTATGTGTATTACTCGATACTGAGCCGTCTAGGTAGGTACCACCGCAGTGCCAGATATCGTCCCGTGAAACACGAGTGTTTTGCACTTGGTTCCGGGATGAGGGCACTGTAGCTGAAGAATTCGTCTTAATTCTTGGGATTTATTTTTGGTATATACCTCCTATACTATACTAGGTGGTAGGCCCGATATTCATAATTTAATCATCATCATTTGCAGCATACAGTACATAAAAATGTGGACACAGAGATGTTAAACAAATACTACAAAGAAACCTTCTTGAAGGTATTGTAAATCAACTTATATTTCAATATGGATGCCATATAAAACAAAAGAAAGATGACATTTAACAAAATACTACAATGTATGTAATTAAACAAACATGAATTGCAAATCGAACCAAACACACGGAGTTGGTGTTCGTTAATGAGGTGACTCAACGCAAATATTGAATCGTCTAATTAGTGTCCACCTCAGTGCCAGATATTATCCCGTAAACTAGGAGAGTGCTATTATACAAGGGTTAAACGAGACCTAACATCTGTCGCCTCGGGTGACATCCGCAGTGAAGGGTTGACGAAAATAAAAATTTCCACATTTATTGGTTTCCTTGAACTGCATCTGTTATGAGTAGGCGTGTCACCATAAGGCGAGCAAACTGGTCGTCCCCTGTGTTATGTTATATGTATAATATTATCATAAGTAACATTTATGATGTATTGCTTACCTTGACCATGTTATCTCTGGAAAAATCAGAAAATATAAATTGTATGACGATAGTTTTTGGCCGCAATTCAATCTTAATGATTTTAAATTGACGTTCATTTAGATGCAAGATTCGTAATGACTTAATTAAATTCGGCACCAGAAAAAAAATATTTTTAACTGAATACATTAATACATGTTGTCTGAAATAAAAACGTTTATTTCCCTTAATGTACATAATTACAAAAAGTGTATAGAGTTTATTGTTTCACGTTTAGATAGTGATTCATGCGGAGTGCCTGTTGATTCTATGATATGGTAATTTTCTGGTGTAGTGATTTCATATAATGGACTTCGCTTATTTGCTAAGACTATAGTACCTTAATGAAACCTTTATTAGGAACGGTATTATGTCTTAAACATTATATGGGAAGATTTTTCTGAAAATTATTAATATTACAAATTATATTTTGCATCTAAATTCTTCCCATATCGCAGACATTACCATATTTACGAGCTTGTGGCAGAAATGGTTTATTTTATCTTCTATATTATTATTATAACATACCTTACCGTGCCTTGCTTACAAATAGTGTCGTCAAACGTCCGGATAAAACTGTACATAGTTTTGCATGTAGAGGGCTTACCGAAATCTCTTTAAACATTGGTACAATAATATTACTTCGCCTTTTCTGGTACAAAAATGCGAACGTATTATATAGTTGGCCACAGATTTAATAATATATTCTTAGCGATTTCTTAGTAAACTAATTTTTAAAAAAACAACAAGCACGACCAACTGCACTAATTTTAATATTTGACAACAATAAAAATAATTTGAAGTACAACAATAATTAATACGCAAATTGTGGAGAGCTCCGAACGCAAGGACGACGCAAGGCAAAATGGCGACATGACGTCTCTCGCTCGCTTTTATAGTAACGCTGCGGTGGGGTACTTTGCAGTCTTCACATCTTCTATACGGCCTTTCCTGATAGGAGGCCGTCTCGGACTCCATTTCTTCCTAGTCGAGCAGCGGCATGGAGAGACCTGGCCAGGCTCCGAATGTGTCGTAGATTCTGAAGTACTGAATTCTGGTACTTCGTCTACAGGCACACTGGACCCTGGTTGTGGTTCTCCTGGGTGAACTCCTCACCGTTACTGTCTGCACCTATACCATAGAAATAACAAAACACAAAGCATTCAAAAGCGCATAAGCAGCTTTAAACATTGCTCAGACAAAATGTCCAAGTAATCACTCAAACAACAATGCAATAAATTGCAAAAACAAATTCAGTGAAGTCATAGGCACGACGTTAGCATAACTTTCACACAGCATAAGTCATAGCACGACGTTAGCGTAACTTTGCTCAACTAGACAGAGGCACGACGTTAGCATGTCCAACTGCAATTATAGGGAAAGAGGCACGACGTTAGCGTATCCCTACTATTGCACCAGAAAGGAAGCACGACGTTCGCTATTTCTGGACAGACACCTGAGATAGTTTAGTAACTAATCAACAGGTCGTCAACAACAACTCACCCTCAAAATAAGCAGCACATGCCTCAGGAGTCCACTCCCCACGCCAAGGAATCATATACTCGGCGGCTGCTTGCGTTGATTTCCATAGGAACCGGCTAAGAGTTGCAGTTCATAACGTCCGTGCGGCAGGATCTTAGTCACACGGTACGGACCACGCATGCCGGAGTCCAACTTCCCGTCGACTGCGCTTGTTTTCTAACAAAAACCAAAGAGTTTAGTGCGTAACATCGGGGAGTCTTCCTGCTTGATTCACGTAAGAGTCTTGATCCAATTGATTTCGCCGAAGACGTTCTGACGCTCGCTGCCTGCTCATCTCACGAAGTGCTTCACGGTTGGGACTTGAGCCTTCCAGCGCCACATCCCGGACGAGACCACGGATGATGGGTGTAGCCGCATCAATACCCACCAGCAGGTTCAATGGTGAGCATTGTGTCACCTTATGCTTAGTGATGTTAAGCACCAATTGGAGCTTCCAGATGACACTAGGCACCTTTGCTGGCGATGGTTTACCTCAATGCGTATCATATTAAGGACGGTTCGACAGTATCGCTCAGCCTGTCCATTAGACTGGTGCATTTCTGGAGTTATCAAATGAGTATCACACCCCATTTCATTTATCCAGTCAAGAAACTCTGCACTTTGGAACATACGACCTCTATCGGCAACGATAAGTTTAGGTGTTCCAAATAACGAAATAGTATGGGTAACGTGGCGCTTTAATTCCGTAGCATCCTGTCGATACATCGGATAAAGTAGGCAATATTTGAAAAAGAGTCTACCACAATAAGTACATGCCGATACCCATCAACTTCAGGCAGAGGTCCAAGGGCATCCATATGAATGACCTTGAAGGGCAAATCTGGTTTTTCCCATGAGTGAATAGGTTGGAGCGGACCACGGGGTACCTTTTTATGGGAGATACACACTAGACAATGTGCCACATATTTTTGAACAAAAACTTCGAACCCCCGGAAACCAAAAATGTCTCAGTATTAAGTCAAGAGTTTTGTCAACACACTGATGGTTATGTTCGTCATGGAATACCCTAAGTACGCTGAGTCTATGTCCCTTTGGGATGTAACATAACAATCGGACGGTTCACCAGTAGGTGAAAACTTCACATACAGGACATCGTTTTTAACCACGTACCGACTAGCATCCAACTGACCATCTGTCAATTTTTGAATAAGTACCCGTGTCTCTTCATCGGAAGCCTGAGCTACTTGTGCCCAATTCAATGGTTTTTGAATGGAGCATACATTGACTGGATTCCGACTCAGATAGTCGGCGTGTGACATGAGCGACCCTTGCGATATTCCAGAGCGAAATTAAAATCCTGCAAGTATACCCACCTGTGACCTAGCCACTCTCGGGAGCAAATCTTTTTTCCGTTGGGTCAGTTTCAATGCATTGCAATCCGTTACTATGGTGAACCGTATACCCACAAGGTAATGCCGAAAATGTTGTAATGCTTTCACTACAGCAAGTGTCTCTAGTTCGTAAGAGTGGTACTTGCTTTCCGCCCCTTGTGTAAGCTTGCTATAGTACGCAACTACTCGTTTTATAACCCCCTTCATGGACTTGCAACAGAACAGCCCATATCTATCGAACTCGCGTCTGTATGTACTTCGATAGGAAGAGAAGGATCGTAAATAGCAAGCACGGGCTCGCTAGTTAAGCATTCTATAATTTCCTTACGAGCAATCTGTTGTTCTTCCCCCAGTTAAACTGAACCCCTTTCCGTGTTAAAGCCGCGATACAAGCCGTTCTTTGAGCAAAGCCAGGTATATAGCGACGAAAGTAACTAGCTAAACCCATAAATTGTCTAACTGCTTTATATTTTGGTTCAGTGACCTCTGTCAAAGCTTTTACTTTATCTCGACTCGGCCGCACCTGACCTGCACTGATTGTTCGACCTAAATATTCCACCTCTGACAACTGTATTAATAGAGCGAATCGCGTCTACAATCCGATCCGTCACTGTAGACGGTGCATTTACCTCACTCGCAACATGTTCCGACTCGACTTCGACTGCCGATACCCTTGATGCGACAATACCGACGGCCGTGTTTCCAAAGGCGGCGTCCTAGAATGACCAGGGACACGGGCCTACCTAGCAACGGCGACGTCACACGTTTATCCGTATCACGACGTAGACGACGGTGGCGGCGGCGCCGGGTGACGGGACGCGTCTGCGTTGTGTGCACTTGGTTTTCTAACGTTCTAAGCCGGGCTAACACTGCACTCATTTCGTGCCTAACGCTATCGTTTGGAGTACGAGCACGATATCTACGACGGCGCTCTCCACTTTGGCTTCTACGAGAACTACTATAACGTTCACGATTGCGTCTCGAACGGTCAGACATTATTATTATATTGTTCACTACTCACACGGAAATAATAATTACAGAATAGCAAATTAACTAAAATGACGTTTGTTCTATCCCACTTCTGATCTTAGCGATTTCTTAGTAAACTAATTTTTAAAAAAACAACAAGCACGATCAACTGCACTAATTTTAATATTTGACAACAATAAAAATAATTTGAAGGTACAACAATAATTAATACGCAAATTGTGGAGAGCTCCGAACGCAAGGACGACGCAAGGCAAAATGGCCGACATGACGTCTCTCGCTCGCTTTTATAGTAACCTGCGGTGGGGTACTTTGCAGTCTTCACATCTTCTATAATATACTATACAGATGATGCATCCCATACTGCAAAAACGTGACCATCTACGGAAGCTATTTGAGGAAGCTATTTTTAACTCACTTTATTCTCACTAGATGCCACTAGGTCCGTGACTAGGTGCTTATAGCAAGATTCGCGTAGACAGATTAAACTGATATTTGAAAATCCGATAGGTGGCGTAAAAACACAGCTATTAATTAATCACAGTTCTAAATAAGGACGGCAACAGCGCATTTATTGTTTATTCTTACGGCGCGTGCGCTTTGACAGAGCGGCAACGTCGCGCGTTAGTGCGCTCTTCCGAATCCGATCCGACTAAAATGTAATTTCTCAAACCAAACATTTTGATAGGCATAGGTATCTATGTATATTTGACGCGCGCGTCGTGCGTGGCGTGTGTAGTATTGTGCAAATTTAATTGCAATTAAGAATTGATTAATTGTGACGTTGCAATTAAACAATGAATTTATTGTTGATTGTGAACCAATAACAAATGAATTTCCAGGTTTTTTAATTAAACTTTTATTAAATAAAACTATTACTCATTATTATTTCAAAAATATAGAATATTATATAGAATTGAGCAGTAAGCCGTTGGTTCCAGGTGGGGGTTATTAGAGGAGGCTCTTATTATATATTAATAAATATCCACTGATATACACACAGCGCCATCTTGCCGCAAGTTAAGCGTGAAGCCTGTATTATGTATGAGTTCTAAACATACTTATACACTTTTCTTGTAAATAATATAAAAGCCAGATATTTTGTGAACGAAAAGCATCTTATATGTAGGTATATAGCCGCAAGAGCGGTCTTGAATGGAAGCCATCAACGGCGACGATATATTTATCAAAGGACAAAGGATACAAACATAAGGACTTAAGCGCCGTGCAAGACGCGTCACTTACGCGTTTTCTTCAAAATACTTATTAGTGTTTTGAATCAATGGTCACTTATTCCACACTTGTAATGTTTTTTATGTTTTTGTTATATTTAGTTTTCGACACTATATTAAATTGCGTTTTTAATTTGCTAAGGAACTGATATAATTTATTTTTATCACTATCAATACCGGTGAACTGAATTTATTTTTGAAGACGGAAAGTAAAGGTAGGCTCTTCGTTCCAGCGTTAGGACGGTAACTTATATGCATATCAATATATATGCGGTACTACATATTATGCCAAAATAACAATGTTTAAAATTTTTGTCGGACTGTCAGTTTGTTCCGGGTAATCTGTGAAACGGCTTGACGTATTTGGACGGGACTTTTTTGGCAGGTAGCTGATGTAATAAGGAAAAACAGGGGCTGCTTTTGAACCGACTTAAAAAAAGGAGGTTACTCGATTCGACCTTGGCAAAAAAACGGAACCCTTATAAATTCGTCAAGTCTGTCTGTCTGTCCGTCCGTATGTCATATCCTTTTTTCTCCGAAACTATAAGAACTACACTATTCAAACTTTGTAGATATATGTATTCTGTGAACCGCTATAAGGTTTTTACAAGAAACTTGAAAAAATATTAATATATTTTGGGGTTTCCATACAGTGAACTGAAAAAAAATTTTTTTCATCGACCCCCCGTTTGGTGTATCAATGTGTATAGATCTTGAAAAATGGTATCGAGGTTTCTAATATCATTTTTATAACTTGAATATTTTGCGCGAGAGACATTTTCAAAGTTGAAAAAAGTGTGTTAGAAATTCGAGGAGGGCTCTAATTTCTAAACTATGGGTTGATAAAATAAAAAATGATGTACATAACCATAAAATCTGACAATCAAATTTAGTTTAAGCGATTTCTGATGTGAAGTTTTTTTATACGTCATAAATGGTGAACCACTATTTTCTCATAATAAAGCTGTAGTAGGTGCCTAAGTAAATAAATAATATTTTATTCTATGTAACTTACTGCTGCGGAACCCACCACTATGCGACTCGCGCTTGCCCAATTTTTTTACGTTTGTTCGCATATATCTTCGTCGTTTATGAACTGATTTTATGATTATTTTTTTGTTGGAAAGAGGATAGTCCAGAGGTGGTTCCAAGATAAGGAAATAAGGGTTTGATGAGTGGTGACCAGAGAAATTGAACATTAAAAATCGACTCATATCAACTACTACTTCATGTAATCATGACAGATGTTTATTTGAGTGATTTTTTATTAGGAATCCCTCATTCACTCACTTATTCTCAAAAATTTTCAGACAAAAAAATACAGACTTCAAACTGAAAATCTACAGAGATATGTTTAGCCAAATAGAAATGCTTAAATAATTCTTCATAATTTTTATGTCGGTGCCAAACAAACTACCTACCTATATTAAATTATAAAGCTGAAGAGTGCGTTTGGCTCCGACATCAAAATTATGAAAGAATTATTTAACCATTTCTATCTGGCTAAAATTTATTTTTAGTTTTAAATCGGTATTTTTTTTCCTCAAAGTTCAAAAAACGTAGCCAAGTCGTTTTTGTAGTTTTAACGATAAATTTAAGCAGAAGCAAGTTTTAAGAAGTACAAAAAAGTAAGAATAAAATTTAAAACTTTTAGTTGAGTTGCGTTTAGTTCGACCCATCTAACATGCAATTTTATTTTGATTGCACTGCATATTTCATGTTTTTATTATTCCCATTTACAATTCATAAGTAGTCTTTTTATCAGTGTAATGAACACACACACAAAAAAGCAATTTGTTATTAAAACATTATAATAGAAAAGCTGATTCAACACATCTAATAACACATTAACTGTGATAAAATTAAACGCAGTTTGCTCGCTCAAAGTGTACACGTGCAAGCGCCATCTATTAACTTTTTTTTTGTTGCTGCAACCGTGCTTTCGATAATTGTGGTGGTTCCTTTTACTGCCGTTACCGGTACTGTCGCAAATCTTTAAAAAACTTTTATTTATTAGTAAAAAATGTTTTTTATATGATTGTTGATTGAATTAAGGAAAATATAGATTTTAGGAATAATAATTATTTGATAATATTGCATTTTAAAGTGTAAGCAAGATAAACTGATACAAGTAACGCCATCTATCGAAACTTCGTAGGAAGCTCACGGACAATATTAGGCGATGGGACCCGTGGTTTTGGCCTAAATTTGAAGGCCTTTGAAACATTGAAAAGTTGTACCTTTATAACATAAAATTACCTTGTAATACATCATCATCATCATCATCATCATTACAGCCCAATTATGTCCACTGCTGAACGAAGGCCTCCCTAATGATTTCCACGCGGACCGATCCCTTGCAGTTGACACCCATCTGCTACCCGCCACCTTAACCAAATCATCCGTCCATCTGGTTGGGGGTCGGCCTACGTACTACCTTGAAATACCTTCTGTTAACCTTAACAATGCAGGGTAGCCTCTTTATCCATATGTTATGCTAAATTCGCAGGTCTGTCCTGCCATTACGTATCTAGCAACCTTGGGTACAAACCTAAGTATTATTACGTTGCGTGCTTGTCCGGTGAAGCTGTAAAGGCCATCTGCAGCCTACAGCAGTAGTAATTCAGAAAAAAAAGTTGCAAATAAATAGGCATAAAACAAAGTCTCGTTTGAGTTGTTCCATTTATAAGCATCCCATCGATTCCCCCATCTCAAGGTCTGCCAGAGCAGAGGCTGGGGCCCGGGCGAACCAGGCCAAGGATCCGTCGACCGGGTCGCACTCCGGTTATTGATCTCTGACCCAGGTCTCCCTGCACTCTGCCTCCTACCTCTGAGAGGTACCGTTGCCACGGAGCAATACTAGACATATTGTAAAAGCGAAAGTCAATATTTTGATAGGCACTTTGGTACTTTCTTTTTGATTGGATTTTGTTGAAATTTTACAACATTTTAGCGACTTAAAGAATTCCAAAATTAACCCACAAGTGTTGATTATACCCCAGAAAGTGATACAATACTTAAATACTGGAGGCACTTCTATCTAGTTTTATCAATGTATCGAACTAAATTATGTTATGATAGAAACTAATGAAAAAAATGTTAGCTAAAAGTCAGTGTGATTTTTAGGCAACATCAAAAGGGACGGATGCTGAAAAAATGTCTCACCAAACAAGAACCCTTTCCTTACCACCTGTGTTACAAATTAGGGCGAGCCGGTTCCCACGGCATAACCCCTAAAACGGCAACAGGTAGCAGGACAGACAGCTGACTTATTTTTGTTTTATTCAATAAGACAGCAACTAAGCAAACAGTTCAGCTACATATCTATAGTAGGTACACCAATCCTAAATCACATTTACAGCGTCACAGTATAGTTGCAAACTTGGGACACGCTTTTTGACACGTTTTGTGGGTTCAATTACTACGTGTAGACCACCAAGTGAAAGGCACTGTACGATTTTTCCCAATTTGGTTAAGACTTATTACATTGGCTCCCGTCAAGCTGTTGGTCTCAGCTGCCAGTATGATGGTCGTTTCATAAAAACCATGACACAGGTGGTAGGGTTTAACAACTATGACACCTCCAGAGTCTAGTAAGATTAGCAGTAGACAATGAACCTGGTGTGGGAAATATTTTTATTCGATTTATCTTTTTTCTCACGAACTTTTGGAAGCTTTGGACGGAATTGGACCTTTTCCCTCATAATTCAATCCACATGATACAATTCCTTTAAGGCCTTTTAATGACTATTTCTGAAGTGTAGATAAATACCTACGAGTATATAATATATTTTACTAGGTAGTAGACTCGAAACTTAGCCGTCTAGGTAGGCACCACTGCAGTACCAGATATGGTCCCGTAAAATAGGAGTGCTATGCACTTTTGTGTTTCGGGATGAGGGCTTTGTAGCTAGTGAAATTACCGGGTATAAGAGACCTATCATATGTTGTCTCGGGTGACGAGCGCAGTGCGGCGTTGATGGAGGATAATAACTGTCTATCAGTTGTTGGTCTCCTTTAATGCCGCTCTGTCATGGTTAGGCGTATCACTTACCATCAGGTGAGCGTCCTGACCGTCCTGTACACCTATCACATTAAAAAAACAAGTAATATGGCCTAAAGCATTCTCCTTTGTCAACCCAAATAAATAAATAAAGCGCACGCAAAATTGTACCTTAGCGTGAATTTCAATGGTGAGGGCTTCGCACTTTCCCGGGAGCGCGGGGAAGGCCGTTGCCGTGAGAACCAGACGTGGCCCGGTCACCAGGCCAAGGTTCATCCTTGAATCTAGATCGAGTACGGGGAATGCATATACATAATACATATACATAGTATGAGGTTTTGCTTAGAATAGTATTCAACTTAGTTGGTGATTTCTTAAGGCAAATTTTTATTAGGTTAATTTTATTGGAATAATTTAGAAATTAAATTACTTCTGAAAATATGTTGTTAGTTCCATAATCACTTTAATTTTAAAAATATCATAAAAATTTTAATGAACGTACTTGCGCCCAGGTAGATTTCTCCTGAGAATTAAGACATTTTCGACTTTTCATTACTTGTGATACTCGTATCTCAGGATTCTAAATGAACACTGGTAACATTTTAAGGATCTCTTTTATTAAAATTTTAACTACGCCAATTTTTCCGGTCTTTGTATTATTTCTTTTACGTTTAACGTTATAGGAGATTTAATAACTTCTCCGTTACATCAATTTCTAAATAGAGACTTTATCTACAAATGTTGTAATTATAGTTTGTTCTTAGGCAATAGTTTATCAGTCTTGGAGATATGGATGCGGTGATAACAGCTCGTATTATCAATATAAAGCTTACGAATTACCTTATCAGCCCTATTAGGGTCGAGTCAACGCACTTAATTGAGTCGATATATCTATGGAAATAAATTAAATATTTGTATATCTTATTAAAATGTTATGTTTATTGTTACCAAGCACTAAGTGGCAGACTCGATACTAGTCGTCTAGGTAGTTACCACTGCATTACTAGTTATCTTTCAGTGAAATAGGAGTGTTAACTCGCACAGTCTTAAGTTAGTACACATAACAGAGGTTGCCATTATTTAATTTTCACCATTTAAGCAGAGATCACTCATGGATTCCGAAACTAAAGATCCTGATAACGAAAACGGTTTTCAGCAGTGGCGGATTTACCAACATGCTAAGAAGGCTGGACCTAAGGCGGCACATTTAGAGGGGCGGCAAATTTAATCCAAATATTTTTCGTCTCACAGAAATAAAAAACAATTATATGTGTGCACATTACGTCCGTAATCCGTATATAAAAGATTACTAAACAGTAAACACATCATAAATTTGCAATTTCAGAATAAATGTAATCCCACCAAAAACATTCCTAACATATTCAATTTCAAAAGTTAGTGGGGGCGGCAAAATATTTTAGCCCATTATAGCGGCAAATATTGTTAGCCTACTAGCGGCATCTTTCTAAATCCGCCACGGGTTTTCAGGAAATCCAGATCATTGAGCGTATCTCCCTACCCCCAGGGATTAGTGAGCTTGGATCGCTAACGCCGTATCGACCGGCTAGCTCCGCCAATGAACCGTCGGGTGTCGTCGGCGACTTGCACATGCACATTGCAATTACCGACTGCACATGACACTCCATTAGCGGGTTCGTTAAACCTATCAACACCTCGTTTGATTCATCGCTGCGGGCGATTAAAGGTGTGCATGTAATGTTGTTTTTACACGGAAACCAGGTTTTAATTGAAATTCAATTAGTTGCTTGTGTCTTTTTAACATGGCTATGGAGATATATACTAGGATGCTGTCTCAATACGGAGTCGTCTAGGTAGCTATAAATGCTAGGTATCGTTCGTGAAATAGAAGTGTAATGCACTTTTATGTATCGGGATGAGGGCACAGTTGCTAGTAAAATTACCTGGTATAATAGACCTAACATCTGTTGTCTCAGGTGTAAGGTGCAGTGCGGCATTGATGGAGAATAATGACTGTCTATCAGTTGTTGTTATCAACCAATGCCACTCTGTCAGGTTACTTATCATCGGGTGAGCGTCCTGAACTTCTAAATCATTGCTTTAAAGTAAGGACGCAAAAAAGTCTGTGAAACGTTCAAGGTTCAATTTCAGTTGCAATAGTGTCATATTTTTCAGTATTATCGCGTATCCCCTCATCCTGTTGTTGACTGACTAGGCAGGTTGGAATCCCGAGCTGGCTGGATCAATGCGGTGGCGCATGCGCGCGACGCCGCTCAATAAACGAGGAGATTACGCGTCACCCCGCCTTGCACCGTCTGGGGTAAACGACTCGTCGACGTTATCATAGGTCTTGAATGCATTGTACATTGTTGCCAAGTATAACTTCCTTGGTTGACTTACGAATCATTACGCTCTGGTATTTCTGATAGAGACTAACCAAGTATTTTGTTGGTTAGCGTCAATGTTTACAGTTTTTTGTAACTAAATAGCTATTTCGGTAAGTAATTTGGAAAGTTGGAAGAAATGGAATCAGTTATCTTAATGTCAATAATAGCTTCATAATTACGATAAGTTAATTGAATGTTGTTTCGATCAACAGAGATAAGCATCTCTTAGACTTTCTTCTGTGTGTACTCGTACAGATACAAGTTATTTTACAGTATTTACCTCATCTAGTTTTGTTATTACCAGGTTGAATATTTTTCCGTTCACAAATAGAAATGATATGGATATGAAAAAAAAAGTTAATGAAATCGTAAGATATGTCTGTACACAATTTCAAACCCAATTCTATGTTATAATTACGAGTATATAAGTCTCATACGGATGTAAATGTCAGTAATAATTATGTTTACATACATTTAAGAACTAACATGTGCCTACTTTTATTTGCACCAATTGAATATTTTTTCTATCTATAGGAACAACGATAGAAAACACATTATATTTTGTAGTCAACTTTATACCTACGTGGACAAAATTATTCGGTTGATATAGAACAGATAAAATCGTTAGACACCAAAACAATAAGTTCTCTGTATTTACAGCCGCAGAGTACACGCTCAAGGCACATTCGTGACGTCATCGATCAATACCCACACATTTCAAGCCTACGATTTCAGTAATGTACCTACAAACATTACAAATACTACACAACAGATTTGGACTGGCTACACTTTTTAACATTCTACAAACGCCTTTATTTTTTAAAGGTGAAAAATTAACGCCACGGCCAATAAGCTTCGATGTCAGTTTACTCTCGTATCCCGAAAAATACATACATTGGAATGTGACATTGATTTTGTTATTTGAAACAAAATCAGCAGTATGAGCCTACCCGAGCGTGGCCGGGGCGACAGGGCGGGCGGTGACGTCATTGATCAATACTGGCTTCCCCCAGTCCCGCATGTTAAGTGATGTATAACATACCAGAAGCTTAAAGCGTGAAGCTGTTAATGCCACCAGCGGGTTACAGCAGTCGTCAGAAAATATGAAACTTTTAGCTACACTTTTAAGTAACAGCTTGACTGGGAAATACGGTATGAATTTCGAGAAACTGATGTCAGTCTTATCGTACAAACAGGTTAGCTCATGCCCCTCTGGGGGGGGGACGTTTAATGAGCTGATGATGATGTTTAACAAACATTTTGTCGAAGTACAGTATTGGTGTTATGACATGTCGATGTTTAAAGTTTTTTTTTATTCTATAGCATGCAAACGAGCAGTTGGCTCATCTGATGGTAAATGTCACCGCCGCCCATGTACATTTGCAATACCAGAGGGCACTGAAACGCGTTGCCGGCCTTTCATGTTTGGCGAAATTCAAATTTCGACTCGGCAAGCACTAATGTGCCTGTTAATAAAATGCAGATATTTCTTAAAAAAATATTTTGTTATTGAAGGATAAATAAAGAAACGGTGATAAAAAAATAATGGATATGTTAATTTGATGAATAATATAATATTATAGAGCTAATAATGTATTAAACTCCACATCTGGACGGTTTCGTTTGCGCAGTAGGTACCTACGTACCATGTACATATACTTGTTTAATTTATTCATTTTATATCTGGTTCCAAAAGAAACACGTGTAAGTTTCGACGGTATGGGTAAATTCTTAACATTTGATAACCAGTTGAACAAGATCGCAACCGATACTTCAAGGATTTCGAGGTACATAAATAATATTATGTTTTTAAATGTTAATCTCGTCCCGGTTGGTTCTTGGCTATTTATACATCAGGAGATTATAAACATTAAAGTGAGCGGTTACTGAACTGTAATAAAATAATTATAAATTAACATCGCACGATCTTGATTACACAGGGTGTGTTAAAAGTACATATTTTATTTAAAAAACAAAGCATGGTATATAACTAAATGTGTTTACTTATACTGTGTTACTCTATCATTACAGTCATTTCTAGACGATGCTTCCTTACGTTTATCGTCATACTGGGGTTTCGTATCCTTAACCATTACTTACTAATTATATTTATTAAAACCTAAAAATATTGAATCACTATTCTATCCTATTATATATTTAAATATCCCTTTAGCTATGCTCTGCGGGAATGACTGTGCCCTGCAGTGGGCCGTTATCAGCTGATGATGATGATGATGTCTCAAAACATTTTTAAATAGATCCAATTCTGGCCACTTCTACGAAAAATATAACAAGCCGTGCAAATTATTGTAAACAAAAATGTCATAATTCATGACGCCAAAAGCGTTTTAAAAGGGTTTCAAACGTTTGGCAGGTGCGCTGGGTTCGTTTTTAAAACAATTTGGCTAGACTTACAAAATTATGCTGAAAAATGCGATTTTGAAGTGCTGCAAAGTGAGATGATGTTTGATGAGCTAATGCTAGTAAGGTTGGTCCTTGTTAATAATACGCGCACGAAACGTAAATAAACATTGACACGTGTTTTGGGTGTGGGCCGCGCATGCGCCCTGACACCCAGACGCATCGATTCCTCTGCCTCCAGTGCCTCCCCCGAGTACGTGCCGACACTCCCGTCCTCCCAGTTCCTAACTAGGGATATAAACACGATAGGTCGGTGCACATCGGTCTATAGAACAAAATATTTGTAACGACCAGTAAAAAAGTTGGACGCGTTAATATAGGAAGGCAAACTTAATTTTGCATTCGCCTTGCTTGCCGAATTCGAAGGTGAAACGCGCAAGGCTCTTAGAGGGATTTCGGCACAATTCGGTTTAGATGACGAATAATGCGGGTGCAAAAATACTACCCTGTGGAAGCTTTTTTCTCTGGCGTCATCACCTACTACTACTGCCATTTATATGCACCTGAAACTTTCGGGTATTAAAAAAATCTAAGATTTCAACGAAACCCACATCTTTCGTCACACTCAGAACTTTTTACATACGCCTTCTGATGTTACCCGTGTCATACGCATCATTTCGCTTTATTATCAGATAAAGATTTCTCAATGCGTACGTCAGATGTAAATATATTGCCACGTGTCTAGTGTACCCCATAGGGGGGAAGCTTCGCGCAAGCGCCATCACTTCCCTTAATTGGAACATCGATAGAGGTACATTATTTTATTCTTTGTCTAAGTTCTTGATGTACTCATCCATGCTAGACGTCATTAACTAAAATTCTATTAGTGAATTTTATTAAGGTTATATGTATGTCATTAAAAATACTGCAATATTTATCTTTCTCTGAAAAGAATCTACCGGTAATCGTGCGACTAATCATCATTGGGTAGCCAAAGAAAAATTTTGGATTTTTTAAATAAATCTTGATCTTCTGCCTGATTTAGTTTAGAGTGTAACGAACTAGAGATAATGGCTTCTGCACCGTCTGTCACCTTTCCTATTTTACTTGATTCGATAATGTTAAATCGTGTCACCTTGATGAGGAAAGTGGAAATTAGATTACCTGATTGCAAATTTGGACGCTATTTCAACGTTGTTTAAGTATCTACTTGAATTATCAAATGTAAAATTCCTAGCGAGATTTGAAAAAATGGGTTCTACTTATATGTAAAAACATAATATAGTAAAAATTCAGTGCTTTAGAATTATTACATGTTTACTTCATGGTAATTTGTAAGCGCTCTTATCGGATGTTGGCACACATAAAGTACTTTTATTTAATGTTCTGAGAAAGTAATTGTGTACCACTGGCACGGTTAAACGAGGGACTAAGCCTGCTGTCGACGCTTGTTCGTCATCCACGTTTACTATACCTGGCCGCATAACTGTTTTTTCTCAGATCCTCGCTCGCATACAAAAAGCGATGAGTTGCCTTCATCATTATAAAGCACAACAGAAATGAGCGGCAACATAGCGCATCGTGCAGAAATGCGACGTTGCCACACCGCACGCTCGGCTGACTCGTCACGTGACGTCACGTCTCAAGATGGCCGCCACACCGGTCGCGTCCCCCCGCTCCCGTCTCTCAACCGGATCCGTTCTTGTTGCTCAGTAATAATAATTTAGAATGCAGCCGGCCGAAAGGAAACCGAGATAGAGAATAGATCGAAATTTTAAAGTAATTAACAGGCAGCCAGAGTCATCATAGACAGATTTAAATATATTTACCTCAATGGCCAGAGTAGTTTGTATGTCTTAACGTTCATAGTAAATGATTGATACACTACAAGATAAAATACGTTTTGTTTATTAAATAGGTTTAAATTAAATACGTTAGTGTAAAAGACATGTTTGTAACTGAATTTTTAATTTAAGTCTTCGCATCTTACGTCGTTTAAGTATTTTTATAAATTTAATTTTGGTTAATGATAACGATAACTTAGGTTGAAATTATTGTCTTTCTGGATCAACGCAGCATAGGTATGTAGCTACTACCAAATTTTGTTTTAGTATATTGTACTTGTCAAATTATTTATTATTATTCAATGATATTCTTTATAAAAATGGAGTTCTTATTGTATATTATTATTTATTATCAATAGCACTATTACAATTTGTTAAATTACAGTTCAATCAAAAGTTGAAAGGCATTCGCAAATTATTTCTAATGCCGGGGCCACACTCACGGCTAACGTCTAATGCCCATTAGCGTTATAATTATTGTGATTTATTTTATATTTAAGTTTTAACACGTTAAAATTGCCAAATTATCGTGTAAGTGTATCGTGTAAAACACCTGAAGCTAACGCCCATTGTCGTAATAATTATTGGCATATCCCGAAAGTGTTGCTTTCGCATAAAATAACATTGAAATAAAGACAAGAAGAAGCGTAATAGTAATGATAATACATTATTTGGTAATGTTCGCATCTGTCGAGGCATGAGTTTTGCATTAAGTGCACACGTACGAACCGTACGCTAGTCGCGCGATAAGCGGCCGTGCGGTGTAGCATCGAGCGGCGGCGGGCGCATCCGCGTCGCGGCTAACGGCTCGGTGCGCGCGCTGACGTCACCGCTCGATAATGGCCGCCGCGGCCCGCGCCTCCCTCCGCCCGCCGCGCCCGACCGCTCAGTCTCCGTTCGACCCGCGACACCAACGCGCGTCTTCTCACCTCCGCGCTACCCACGCTCGCGTAGTCCATGTGCAACCTTTCGGTGATCCAGTGTAACATGGTGACGGTGCTCTTTTTCCTCACGAGTTAAAAAACAGTTGTGAAAATTTTCAAGCGAACCGAGGACGGCCGATCTCTCGCGCCCCGCACCCCCCAGTCCGGCGGCGAGATGTCGGTGATGCAGAAGAGGCAGCACTGCTACCTGTGCGACTTGCCGCGCATGCCGTGGGCGATGCTGCACGAGTTCTCGGAGGCGGTGTGCCGCGGCTGCGTGAACTACGAGGGCGCCGACCGCATCGAGGTGGTGCTGGACACGGCGCGCCAGCTGAAGCGCGCGCACGGGTTCCAGGAGGGGCGCGGGCCGAGCCACGGCAAGGGCGGGCACCGCGCGCCCATGGAGGCGCACGTGAACGGCGGCGAGGCGGGCGCGCGCGGCCAGGGCGGCGGCGGCGCGGCGGCGCACCACGCGCCCGCCGGCGGTTCCCGCTGCAGCACGCGCGCGCGCCGCCCCCGGGCCTGCTCGCCGAGTACGCGGGCCGCGCGCGCGACGACCACGAGCGCCGCCTGCCCGCGCACCACCTGCCCGCGCACCACCTGCCCGCGCACGCCGCCGCCGCCGCCCGCCTCGCGCCCGGACTCACCCTCAAGCGGCCCCTCGACGACGACGACCACCAGCCCCAACACGAGCCGCCCAAGAGGCTGCTGGAGGAGCACTCGCGGCCGCCGCTCACCCGCGGCGAGTCCCTGCCCGCCGTCTCCATGGGCAACACCACATTCGCGCCCGATCGCGTCTTCAAGCAGGAGAAGCATCCGCTCCGAACTCCGTCTTTCGACGCCTCGTCGTTCAAATCTAACGGTGAGCCAGGTTTTGTTTATTTCCTACATTTTTATTCATTTATTTTCAACTTGAGGCTTAAACTGGCAGAAAAACGTGCTGAAGAAACTCGATGCCGAGGACGAAAAAAGACTTGGACCTAGAGAAAACATCCTTTTTGCGACCTAATCTTTTAGCGTCCTCTATTTATCGTTTTTTTTCTGATAGTGTTTTTTGCCATTAACTGGCAGAAAAAACACGATGCCATGGTCCAAAAAAGAGTTGGACCTTGAGAAAGGACCCTTTTTGGGACCAATCTTTTGTTGCCCCTAGTTATCGCGCTATTTCTGCTAAAATTGTTTGCCATTTTGAACCTCATACTTTGCAACTACAGCGGTATAAATCTGTCAATTTTTATTCAGCATCATTAAAACCTTAATTTTACACGGGTATTACTAAATATCTATTGAATAAAATTACGTACGTAAATGCCACGAATAAATAACTTATTTTCTTCCTGGATTCAGAGGATAACGACAGTGTGGTAGCTTTCAAAAGTGTTATCTAAGGACCTAAATAGAACAAAGACAATTTGATTAATTGAATTAACAGGGTGAAATATTTGGAGTTTTTATGTACATATTTGAAAATTTTCGTGTAGAAATATGCCGTCCGTACCGTACTGTCTTAACTCGTGAGATAAAAAGTGACTATTTTACGCGCCTACATTATAAATGTATTGGTATAAATTACGGTAATGAGGTAGTTCTCTGGTGTTTACTAACATTTGTGATTACTGGATACCTATACTATTTCAAAAATAACAATCTACTATTGCCACAAAGTGAATCACACACGGCGCAGCGATAACGTTAGAGCGATAAGTAGTGAACGTGCTCTGGCGGATAATCGTGCATGTTTTGCGCAAGCGTCCGCCACGGGATTCATATCTAGGTAGGTGCATTAACTCGGTCCATAAATATGAAACCGGTCCGACTGGTTGAGCGTTCTCGAAAGCGAGCCCGCGCCCGCGGCCTCTCGCACACAACCTCGCTACGCACATACACCCACGTAATGTTAACGCGCCACAGCGGGCGCCGTGAATGCATGCACGACAGTGTGGCAACGTCGCGTGACGACATTTTCGCTCGCGTACGTATGTAGGTAGGCCGTCGGGCGAAAAAATATAGCGCCTGCCTACGCTTGGCAGAGTCGCTCGACCACATTCCGCTGGCGTGTGAGTAGGGAGCGCGCGGCCACGGGCTGCGGCCAAAAAGGTCACCGCGTGACGTCACCGCCGCCATATGGGCCGTGCCTTCCGAACGATCCGACGCCCTTTACATGTTACCCTTAGGTATCTTATGAATAGTGAACATGCATCACTGTTTTTTGTTCACACATGACGTGTGCTGGTATCCAGTAACGGTTTTAGTAATATCATTGACTTGTAATTATTCTGTACTATATTGGAAGCTAGATATTTTCTGAAACGTTTTTAATACAAGCTTTATCTGTAGTACATATTTGAATTACGATTGATTTAGAATTGAATAATACAATTACTTACACGGAATGTTGTACTATCGGATGAATTGTTAATTATTTCGTCATCATCGTCGGGCATTGCAAGAACAAGGCCTTTCTACAGCGTCGCTATGGGGAGTTTAGGTCGTAATCGTAACGTAAATATTTCGTATTAATCTTTAATTAAAGTACATCACGTTCAGGGCCCATCAGCAGACGTGTGGCAACATCGCAATAAGCCAGCTGTGATAAAGACTGATTGGTCACACATAGCATTCGTATCAATTCAATTATACTTACGTACCCGTCTAGCCTGCACGGTGGGTTGCCAACCACACGGTGACACAGCTCCACTACGTAAGCGTGTATTAACACACAATGCTATTTATAGGACTATTATATGCGTGAACTGGTGTTTACTATCCGAGTCGTCCACAAACGATGTGTCATCCAACATTGAATGTAGGGTTATTCAAAGAGATTAAAACGATATTGTGTTCTCAGTTCACTAATAAGCTTGAAAAGTCGAGAAAGGAATGAGATAGGTATCGTAAACTTGTAAAAAGTTTTTAGAATAACCAACACACATTCTAATAAACACATATTAAATTAAAAACTTTAAGAGTAGAAACAAATACAGCATAAACCTAGCACTAAACAAATTTTCACATTCGTTTTCAAGTCTACACACTCAGTCAAATAAACTAATTACTTGTTTTCGTCTTAAACGATTTAATCCATTGAAGAAGGATAACTTTTCATTTAATTCCCTCTATTATAATGTTCTAGTGCTGAGGCCGCACAATTCCATTAATTATCGTGACAATGGGCGTTAACTTCAGGTGTAGCTACCACTTAACGCGATAACTTGATACTTTTAACAAGTTAAAAATTATATTTAGGGCGTAAGACGTTAACAGTTAGTATGACCCCAGCATAAAGGGTAACATCATATAAACCCAAATTTTATTTTTCAAAGTATAATGATTAAATTTAATCATTCCATACTTATTTAATTTCGGCTTTGAGTTTGCGTTTTCGTCATCGAGTAACAGTAGTTTTATTACTTTAATTTTAAACAAAAACCAAAAATATTTATTGAATATGACAGACAGATTTATACCGACTGTAAAAGTCGGAATTAACACATTGAACGCCACGAAACCAGCTTGTCGCTGTTGATTGCCTTGCTTATGTAAAGTCAATCTTTACTCGCTTGCTAGCTTATATAGCTTGTGTTAACAATAAGTATAATAATGTAGGATACGTGACTAGCACTGCCGTAGCTTGCATCGTTTTAAAATTGGGCTTTTATTTAGAATGAGATATACGCAGGAGATTGCCGTGGCTGCAATGTGTTACATATTATGCTTGTGCTGACAATCAGTTGTGATATTGCAGGCTACACCACCAGCGGTCCGCTGACGAACGGGTCCGCGAGCTCGCCAGTGGGTCGCGCGGCCGGGTCCCCCCCCGTGGCGGGCGCGGGCCCGTCCCCCATGGCGGCGCTGATGTCGGTGGCGGACACGCTGCCCCCGGGCTCCCCGCGCTCCGCCGGCGGCTCCCCGCCCCAGCCGCCCCCGCAGCGATCCAACAGCCGCTCCAGCCAGCACTCGCCCAACTCATCAGGTCACACATACTTCACATACCCGCGGAATATCATACCTTGAACATTTTACCAGAGAATTTTAACTTTGAAAAGACTGAAGTTTCAAATATGTAGTAGCTCCGCGGTCGTTCGGGACAGCATTCCCCCCGAGCGCTGTTAAACGTTCGCGGACGCCCGACGACCGCCCCCCCCAGTAGCCGAGCTAGGGTTGTAGCGAGCGCGCGTAGCTAACGGTGTGGTCCGGTCGCAGGGTCGCAGGGCGGGCGGCGGTCGTCGGGGTCGCGGCACGTGTCGTCGACGACGTCGGTGTCGTCGACGGAGGCGGGCGAGGCCGACGCCGCCGCGCCCGCGCCGCTGCTCAAGTGCACGCTGTGCCAGGAGCGCCTCGAGGACACACACTTCGTGCAGTGCCCCAGCCAGCCGCACCACAAGTTCTGCTTCCCCTGCTCCCGGGACTCCATCAAGCGACAGCAAGGATCAGAGGTATGCACTCACACTGCGATCGCAACACAACATTGTCTGATAAACTTCAACGAGACACCGTGACTGACGTGTTGCGTACTTTTTAGGTGTACTGTCCGAGCGGGGAGAAGTGCCCGCTGGCGAACTCGACGGTGCCGTGGGCGTTCATGCAGGGTGAGATCGCGACGATCCTCGGCGAGGAGTTCAAGCCGAAGAAGGAGCGGGAGACGTAGGCGGTGCGGCGGCGTGCCGAGTGTACCTGTTGTCCCTCGCGCCGAGAGCGCGGGCGCGGCCGTCGCGCACTGTACATACGGAGCCGGCGCGGCCGCCGGGCCGCCCGTCCTGGGCCGAGCCGATTCGAGAATCGCTCGTTCGCGGCCCACGACCATATGCCACGTTTCTTTGGATGCCATTCTCTTAGTTACCTCTAGGTCCCGAACCATAGTGAACATGGCATTTATTTATGTGATTCTTGTACTGTACGAGTATTATACGATGTACGACCATGACGTGTGTAGTCGAGGGTACCGGTGTTTCCGGCGCCGACGGGCGTCGCTTGTGTACAGACCTTAGCTCGATGTATATTTGTATTTATTGCATACGAAATAATGTTATTTTACTATGAAGCGATTTGTTCAGAGTGGCTCGAGTTCCGTTACTGTCTTGCATTCGATGACAAAAGTCGGTCTTATTATGCGTTTCCTTTGATTTCTTCAGATATATTAAAAAAAATGCATTTTGTTGAGATTGGAGAACGTTCAAAATTATATTTTTGATAATTTAACTCTCCGGAGTTGATTTGAGTTGATTATTTTGTAAGGATAAGTTATCTGTAAGCAAGTGGTGAGGGGGGCAGTGTTGGCGCGATCGCTTTGCCACGCAGCCACGCTCAGAGCGTACCTAGTCATTTTGTGAAATGTCAAATTGTCAGAACCGCGATCACGCGGCCGTTATAGGAACTCTTAAAACTCGCTGCTATATTTGTATAAAGTGAAGTAATTATTATCATTATATAATTATCATTATATGTCATAATGTTAAACAGTTCGTAGTGTGTGTCAATTTCGAAGGCTATCAGAGTACGGCCTTTTTCTGGGGTTTGTTCGCATTTTGTATTACAAGTTTCTCTATTTGGAAGTTTATTTTAAGCGTGTGAAGAGTCGTTAGGCTTTGCAACAGCCGAGAGCAGGCGTATTTCGTTTTCTTTGAGGATTATAATTGAGTCGTCTACGATATTTCTTCGAATAGCGATTTATATCTTTAAGTCGAGACTTGACGTCTTTAAACGGTACATATTAGTACATTCAATAAAATTGACATGTCCATTATTTATTTTAGATATATCTTGTGTACATAAGCATATGTTGTATAGACTTGTAAATATTTTAGGTAGCAAGGAACGGCCAATAATTTTCTCGAGAACTCCTTTTCAGTATTAGTGGAGACATTGAGCCTTATATAGTGAATGTAACTTTTTCAACTTTTCATTACATTGTATTCATTGTGAATAAACTAATCACTTAATTTGAATGTTAAATAGGACTTTTCTATGAACTATCGATATATTTAATCACTAATAAATAGCAGGTATGTTTATGTTCTATGACTTGTATGGGTGCTGTCGCATGTCGTACTGGTATGGCATGTGGCGCTGCCGTGGTTTCTGATAGATTCGAAATTGATGGTTAGTATTATCAGTGGAAAGCACCCGAGAGGGTTTTGTCAAATAAATTAGTTCTCGCCGGAAGTGGCAAATATTGTGAGCACAAAGTGTGCATTTTATTTCTACCCTTTGGTACATTAAATGTACGTGATCTATTTGTAATATTCAACATGGCTAATTGTTATCCAGACATCATTTTTTGTATTTGGTGCAGAAAAAGCAGTCACTTCTTATGTTATTGCAATGATATGCTGTAATCGGACTGCAGTATTTGAGCTCTAGTTAACGCTTCAATTATCCCTGTCTGTGATCGTTCATTGTGGCAATATTTTTATACTAGCCCATCCATGAGTATTATTGAACGAATGGATTTTTAAATATTTTTTTAATTGCCACAATGACTCAGCTAGGATTTTAAGAGTAAATTAGAGTATTCAAGCGTTTTAAAACTACTTTTATACAAAACAATTATACACATTTAGCTATGTTTTTCTTAGACGTACATTTAATATGTCAAATTGTCATAGTCCGCCTTTACCTATAGGCTTGTAGAAGTCGATGGAGTCGACATGGGGAGGAGTATAATTTGAGACTTGTCTCTTTCTAACCTGTAAGCAGCAGTGAAATGCTTCGTTTAAGACGTTATTGTACATGTTGGTGAAATACAATTGATGTGATTTTGTAACGCTTGTTTTTTATTTTTCACTTTCTACAAAAAATTAAATAAACCCTGTCTTCTACCACCTATAATTATTATTTACTTATTGTATCCCACACCCATTATAAGTACTATTCTGTGCGGTTGTCGTCCATTCTGGTGAAGCAAAACTATCAATTATCGTATAATAAAAATATGACTTATATTTAAATATCTTTATATTTTAAAGATGTGTTTTTTATATTCATTATTGTAATTAAGTTAGTAACACACAGGGCAACCATCACTTTCACTGCGTAACGGTTACTGAAGATTATGATTAATTTTAATACTGATATCCGCAGTAAATGTATTACAGTACTAAAAATCGATTGTATCTATGCACCAAAGTAATGTAGCGTATCCTTTATTTCCGTAATTATCGGCAACACCTGTTCCTTTAAAACCAATGGGGACTCCCTTTTCTCAATGGTTTTAGCTTCGAAATGCTGTTTTGACTAAATCCGATATTAAACTACTAAATTTTAATACTTGAAACTTAAACATTTAGAATTACTATATAATTAATAGCACGAACGTTAAAATAGAATTTTTTGATTTCTTGATAAACTATAAAAGCCCATCTGTGAAGAGATGATTTCGACACGCATCAAACGACACTAGATTACACCATCTTGCGCATACGCATGTTTTATTTAACGAAATTAAAAAAATATTTTCAGCCGCGAATCATCGAATAGTACCTCTAGATCATTTATTACAACACGATTAGTTTACCTTTAAATGTCTGTAATTGATCGGGGTGTTCCTATGTACCTAATTTCTTCTTAGAGTCGATACGGATTTATGAACTAATTTGATCGCCCTTTGATTTGCCATCCAAAGGTTCCGGAAATCGCACGATGATGGACAGTTGGGGCAAGTAGGTGTTCAATCATCCGAGAGGCACACATACTGCTTCTAGAATACCCCTAACTTACTCTTTTTTCACGGCACGGGCCAAAATCCTCCCACAATTTAATCAGTTTTTCAAACCGCTCACGGGGATCACTACCCGTAGACCGAACTTCCGCCAAAGGGTATGTCTAGACAAGGTCGGGAATAGAATAGTAGTTTATAAAATAAGGTTTGGTATTTCATTCCTGATGGTGGAAACTACAGGATTGCGACTCTTGAGATGCGGCGCATATCTAACTTTAATATGTATTTACAAAAAAGAAGTATGTTTATAGAGGTTGCACTAAGGTTATAAACATTGCCCATAGTGAAACCTCTTAACTTGAATTGGGGCTAGGTGGCGCTGTTTGAATGTCTGTGACTGCTTTTATATTATTTTTTCTAGACCTAATCGTACATAATGCTGAACATTATCTAAAAGAAGCCCATTTGCAAAAAGACAGCACATAATTATGGAAGATGCAAAGAAAGCTAACCTGAAGTGAATGGGAAAAAGTTAACACAGAAGATAATTAAACGACAATCAAGTGAACTTTAATGTATGTATTAGAGATGCCACAAGTAGTTATTTGGCCGAATATTCGGCGAGGCTCTTGGCCGAAGTTTTGTTTCATCTGTGATTACAGTCCGTTATTTTATCTCACAGTTATTTTACCCTGGCAGATGTTAGCGTTTTTACATGGCGTCTGTTCGCTTAGATCGTACATCAGATCCTTATAAGTGGTGGTCAGCAAACGCAAAAAAATATCCAACCCTTTCACAATTTGCTGAGATTTATTTATCATCTCCCGGTAGCAGTGTATATAGTGAGCGGCTTTTTTTCAAAACAGGTATATTATGAGGAGAAACGCAATCGTCTGCTATCGACAAATGCTAAAAAAAAAGGTTTTCATTCATCATAACTTACCACTGGTAGATTTTAAATATTAATATGTTTATTTGTTGGTTAAATAAATATCTTTGTCATTCATATTTTAAGTTCTTTTTTTCTTGATTTACTATTCGCTATTCGGCGAATAGTTAGCAATATTCGGCCGAATACGAATAGTTGCCGAATATTCGTGGCATCTCTAGTATGTATCAATTCCTGGGATGTGGTTTACGCAGCCGTTAGGACTTTTTAGTAAACGCTAGCCATTAAGATGATAACGACAGTAGGGTGACTTCTGACTTTTTTTAGACTGACTTGATGATGATGTCAGGTCCTACATTATTTATATTATTATGTAAAAATAAATGGATTCCTTAGAAATTTTTTCATTTTTTGACTGCCTTCAGGTCACTGTTAT
>PQWD01000265.1:119580-135849 GCA_019425675.1 Leucinodes orbonalis
GACACAGAAGTGACGATAAAAATGGATGTTACCCAACCACTTCAAAACCAAATATCCAGGACCAAACCTATACGAAAATTATAAATCTATCATTAAAAAATTCTGTCGACATCTTCGAATTCGTTCATTCAATTGATACACACGAAACTGGAACTCAAAGTAACTCTACAAGCAAAATATCCTTAAAAGAAACTCAAACGTCACCCAGAAATGAGAAATCCATTATACAACCCATACACAATGATCTTTGGCCAACTATTGATCCTAAGGGGGAAGTCGAAAACTTATTTCACTTAGAAAAGGAATTTATTAAAAAGCTTATTCTTGATGAGTACGGAGAAATACTTGAAAAAAACATCACAAAACCTTCAACGTCCAATGAGCCACATTGTAATAATAATGTAAAAGCATCTCAAAAGAACACGCAAACATCCCCTGCACATGTTAAAAGTGTTATGACTTCACCCACTCACACAAAAACGAGGACAACATCACCATTTTCGGTATCGTTGAAAGTTGATCGCCAGACTAGCCCCTTAGTTGACATAATTCATCAAGAAGAATTGAACATTGCAATTGAAGAACAGTGTGATGATCTGGGTATATCTATTAATCTGTCGTCACCGCGGTTCAGCTTACGTCTGCCGCAGAACTCCCGAGAGGTTTTGTCTAATCTTGGCGTACACAGTCCACTAAAGATAGATCAAGAAGAAAGTAACCCGGGTTCAAAGACTTTTAGAAAGTATACTGTTAGTAGTTCAAGCTCAGTAGATGCTGACAGCTCGTCAGATATAAGTAGCTTAGGTGAAGTTAAAATGAAACTTAAAAGGAGGCTTAAGGTTAAAAAGAATGTCATTTCATCTTTGTCAGAATCTAGTTCTTCGGTGCTTTCTCGATATAGTTCAGACTTAGCATCTGGAGACATATTGCCTTTAAAAAGTGAAGGTGAGCTGAGCTTAGGACAAGTAGAAAAGAAACCTAATAGACGCAAACAAATTGATTTATGATTAAGTGCATAAGTTGTATTAATTAATTTGTATTTTATTGGAAATTGGTTATCTTGAATCCCCCAGTGCCTTGGTCGGTGTATGTTATGTGTTGAACGCTTGTTGGAAGTATGTGTCTTAACATTTGTTGTTTACTCACCTAAAGTACAAATCGGTTATCGCAATCAAATTGTGATAGTTATTTTATATCGTAAGTGTACAAATATGTAATTAAGTATATTTTTTACTTTAAATGTAAGAATATTTTTTGCACGCGACTGAATTAAAACAGTTATTTAAAAGTTGGTTTTTATTATCTTATAACCCTGTTTATCAAACGGTATTCGGCCTGTTGAGCTGTTCGTGTTTCATAATGGGAGACCCATTTACTAATACCACCATACAACGTACTGACGGTATTCAACATTAGGAGCTTCGATTTAGCCCCCCATTGCTGGTTCAGTGAGTGCTGTCGCCTGAGTCGCCACAGCCTTGTGTCTATGTGATAAGATGTAGACTTGATTCCCAAATCTGGGACCATTTTGATCCGCAACTTACATGGCTGAAATTTATATATAACTGCCAAGCATATGTCTCCACTCTTTTGCGCAAGTAACAGTCCTCCACTTTTCTCATCCAGCCTCCACGTGCAACCTTTCTCAAGTTACTCGCCCAACGCTAACCTTGCCAAAATCGTCTCCTCCAATCCAACGGTCATCGGTTTTACAACATACGTGACCGCCCCACCCTGGGGTCTAGTATAGTGAAAGTAATTCATAGTGTAAAATAATTTTCACACTAGGTAGGCATCTTAGAAATAGTACAATGTCATGACCACTTGAAAAAATATCTATTTATTTTCATAAATAATAAAAAAATGGATTTTGTGTATTTCCGAACGAAGTTGACAAATGACATTGACGTTAAATTGTTATGACAGCCAAGTCAACAAAAGAACGAAATGCCAAGTCAGTTTATCAGTTTCATTGAGTTTTATAAACATTTTCCGTCTAACAGCTAATTCAAGTCCTGATATAAACATTGATTTAAAACATATTAAACACAATTAATAATTGAGGCGGTAACAGTTCTCAGTAGAGCGCTACACGCTCGCCGGAATATAAACATGAATATATTTCTGTTGTTGTTTTATGTGGGCATAACTACGGCTAAAAACATCGACTGGAGTAAAGACTACGGCCTGCCTGAACAAATTCATATAGCATTTGGAGGTAACAATTTATTAAAATCAACTTTTTTCAAAATCTCATAATTTCTCAGTGCTGTTATTTTAGGTAAGATAAACTAAACAAATATTGTGAATTGTTAGGAGGGATGATGGAAGGGGTGTAATTTAGGGATATTACACCATTTACCTGACTAAATGGCCATGTGACAGTCCACTGGTGGACTTAGGGCTTACTTCATAAAACTGAAGCCTTTTGCAATCTTATCACATGGAAAGCTGGTTGATTAGCAGGTTGACATTACACACAGTAATTAAAAAGCTTCCATAGTGCAGTTGTTTACTTGTGACATCCCAGTATTCAGTAATTTCACAACCTGTCTCATGCTTCAGGCTGGAACACAAACATACCAAAAGCAGCTGCTTTTCCATTGGAGATGTGTTATGCCTATGAATGCATATAATTTTGACCAGGCTGATGAATTTGTGTATTTTTCTTAGCATCCACTGACATTCACACAGTGCAATCTAGCCCAAGTTAAGTGTAGAGCTTGTAGTTTGGGTATTAAACAACAGATAAACATACTTTTATATGTATTTTCGTAAATACATATTTATTATACATAGACAACACCTAGACCAATACAAACAGACAAGTTCATCTAAAAAAATGTTTGTACTGCATGGGGCTCAAACCCAGGCACACAGAGTGCACACAATGCAGAAGATATATAGACACACAGCTGCTAAACATTAACTATTATAATTCTTACTCTAAAGCTCTCATTACTCAAAAACTATGATATGTACAAATCAACATAATTACTAACACTGAAAGTATTTTATTGTCTAACTCAATCATCACAGTTTTATCTGTAACTAAGTGTTATTATCTACAATAATATTCTATTTGATTTTGTATTAAATGAGTTATCTGTTACTAGTAAAACAGACATCAAAATAGTTTTTAACAGTTACTCTGAATGACCTCTGATTGGTCTATTTATTATTACCCAATGTAATTTGTTAAAAGAAACATTTTATCACTATAAATGTTATAACATTTTTTGTGACAATACTATAAAAGCATAGCATAGTATGTATTCTAAAAAGATACTTTTATTAATTTAGTAATAAAAATATTACATTAACAATCTCATTTACTTTATACATACTATTGCACATAAAAGTGATTAAACAATAGGGAATTAAATAGAAACAAAATGTTGAATTTATTTCAGTAATAAACATAGTATATTGCTCGGGCAAAACATGTGACCCATTCATTGTGATAACATTATTGTTTACATGTTAATGAGGATACAACACTGTTTCACTGATATTGTGCCTGATTATACCTATTTGGTGTGTAATTTATAAACAAGCTGATTGTAGTATTGAAAAGATTTATCAGTATTATATACAAGTGCATAGATTAAATTTTAAAATCGTAATGAGCATAGTTATTATATATTGCATAGATTTAACATTACATAACTTTATATATTTTCTAAATTATAACATTATTAACAAGCCAGTATCATTACTGTTAGTGGTATTTATTGAATAAGTAGTTTGTGTTCTTTATGCTGTAAATTCGGGTGACCTTATTACTATGCTAGTCTAGTATAGCAAACCCCTGCCCAAAATGTCTAAAAAGATTTTAAATAATGGTGATATCATAAAAAAAATAATTTATGACCCATTTGTTAAGATGTCTCCTATTACACCAAGGGTTCTGTGTTCAATACCCGGTCAGTACAAACATTTGTGTGCATGAACACGTCTTTTTGTATTGGTCTGGATGTTTTCTATGTGAAGTATGCACTTCCAAAAAAAAAAATTATAAGCATGTTTATCAGTTATTTAGTACCTGTAATACATGCTGCATGCTTAACTTGGGGCTAGATGGCGTTGTGTGAATGTCAGTGGATATATAAAAACACTCCTAAAAAGCCTTGCACATTTTGTCAGGGCTTCATATTATTGCTAAACAGTTGTTGATTTTTCTGTAGCCCCTAGAGATGGAACCTGCACTTTATCTTCATCATTTAATAAAAGCTTATTATTAATACAATTTAATATCAGCTATTAAAACTACTATACTATTTTATAGAGAAAACAAACGATATAGTGGTGACATGGTCGACATTCAACGACACTGAGTCAGTTGTGCTGTATAAAACGGATGGGGGACAGGAGCAGCAAGCCGTCGGCGCCAGCTCGGTGTTCGTGGACGGCGGGAAGGAGCATAGGAAACAGTGGATACACCGCGTCACCCTAAAAGACCTGAAGCATGCCACGAAATATAGTAAGTCTAAATGTCCCCACTGCAGGGACAAAGCCAGCCCACACAGCATAGCCATGGGCTACTATGACCTGTATACCCTTTACGGGTTGGCTCGTGCCCCTAAGTGGGACTAATTGCCCGGTGAAGCTGTAAAGGCCATCTGCAGCCAACAGCAGTAGTCAGTTCGAAAAATGAAAAAAAAAAAAAATGATGAGGACCTATAATGAACTGATTATGATTATATATGTTATAAAAAGTCTATGTAACCCAACAATGAAATACTTTTTCAGATTGAACCAATTGCTTACGATAATGCTTTAAAGGAAATGTCTGTTCAAAATCAGGCCAAAGTGATATACGAATGACCGTTGGTCCACAGTAATCAGTGCTTACAAAATAAACATTAGAGGTTTTAAGTTTGCATTGGAATAGAAATTTTGTTTTTATGTTACAGATAAATTTAGAAATTTGTATTGACAATGCATTAGTGGGCTAGGTCCTAATCCTAGATAAATAATTTCATGTAGAAATCATTTATTGGTGTTCAATATTAGTAGTGTTGAAGGAAAGTAATAACAGTATGAATTCATTATCATCCGTCAACGCTGCCCTGCGCCCGTCACCAAAGACGATAGATGTAACGAGTAGGTCTCTCATACCCAGTAATTTTACTACAGTGCTCTCATCCCGAAGCACAGAAGTGCAAAACACTCGTATTTCACGGTATGATATTTGGCACTGCGGTGGTACCTACCTATACGACTCAGTACCGAGTCTACCACACATTTTATATGTACACTCGCACCTCTAACATATCGTTTGGTTTCCAGAGTACCGTGCTGGTTGCCGCACGCACGGGTGGTCCGAATGGTGGTCGTTTCGGACCCACCCGCTGGACAGGACTGGGTGGTGCGCCTCGCGCTCTACGGGGACATGGGACTCAACGACTCCATGGTATTTATACATCATCATCAGCTCATTTTATTCTGAACTGCAGCTTACCCTAAGCGTAAGCGTGGTGGCCAGATCCTTAGATACCAGACGTTCAGAAGCGCCATATGAAAAAATGCAACATCGACCCCTCGGAGTGGGAAGATATGGCAGCGCAGCGCCCTGAATGGCGTCGGCTTGTTCAGAGGCAGGTTGGCATTTTTGAAGAAAGAAAAACGTTTATTGGAAATCGCAACACAAAGTAACAGCAACATAAACAAAATATTTACAATAGACAAAAACATCAGGATAATAAAAGGATAAACAAAAGAAGATTAACAGGTATATTAGAAATAAACGATAGAATACAGTGAAGTAGAATACATTAAACACAAATAGGAAAAAAACAGCCAATAGGTTTTATGTTGTGAAACCCAATTAGGTCCTATCTCAGCGTGTTCTTCCACGGCATAAATATATCCGTGGAAACGCTGGTATTATGATAGACCCTTTGGGTGAGTGGCATATTAAATAAATATGTATAAAATAGTACATAAGATACAATAATTTTACATAAATAAAATCATATAATAAAATATAATATATTCAGCATATATTACATATCAGCGTAAAACTGATCAGACGCTAAACGCGGCGAATTAAAAGCCCGAACACCCGTGACCATTCAGTATAATTATGTCAATGGTAAGCTCACGTGTGCACAATGTGCTCGTGAGTTTACTGCAAAGATCGGCTACATTAGCCATCTTCAAGCGCATGTGCGCCGTACTGTTTAGGAGTCGAAGTGGTCGCCATGACCGAAAACGGTCGGATCATTCAATCAATCAATACGTCCCTCTGAGGGGCACGAGCCTACCATTTGGCGTATCACTCGTCTAATACACCAAGGATTTCGGGTTCGATCCCCGGGCAGTAGTAGAAAATTAAAAAAAACACCACTTAGTTTATGGACGCCGACTTATCATTTGGTGAGCGTCCTGACCATCGTGTAACATTAAAAAATGAAACCATTACTCTGTTTTTTCCCCATAACCGGTAGAGCCTGCCGTACTTGAAAGCGGACGTGGCGCAAGACAAGTACGACGTGATCCTCCACGTGGGCGACTTCGCGTACGACATGCAGGAACAGGGCGGGCGCGTGGGCGACGCCTTCATGCGGAAGCTGCAGCCCCTCGCCGCCTCCGTGCCCTACATGACCTGCCCCGGGAACCACGAGAGCGCTTAGTAAGTTTACTTATATATAGGTGGTAGGCTCGATGCTGAGTCGTCTAGGTACGTACCACCAGTGGTGTGCACTCCATATATGTTGTTGTTTTTTTTTATTTATTTATTCATACAAGATACAAATACAGTTACAATAAACAAACAGTTAGGTGTAAACATAAACTCATTCGAGTTTTTGACGTACACCAGAATCGTCATACTTGTTTACGTCATAAATTATAAAAAAGACACTTAACATAAACATACATTTTCATTGACAAAGAGGAACACTTCAATTATATGTAAAACATATGTATAGTCATAGTGTTGCACTACACATATGTATAGTCATTGTTGTAATTATACCATAAAAGTTAAAATTGATCTTAACGCATCACCGAAAGGGTAAAAAAATCAGAAGCACGAGCACACTAATATGTCATTGTGACATGTGAAATTGAATGAAAATTCTGCCCAACCGATTTGCAAAATTTTGCCGCGGACACTTTTTGAGTAAGATTGTGCACCTAGTCAGTTTATTTGTGTACAGGACGTATAAGTGTATATATTATAAGTGTACAGGATGGTCAGGACGCTCACCTGATAATGAGTGATACGCCTGACCATGTCAGAACAGCATTGATTGAGACCAACAACTGACAGACAACTATTATCCTCCATCAATGCCGCACTGCGCCCGTCACCCGAGACAACACAGGTTCGGTCTTTTATACCCGGTAATTTCACTAGATACAGTGCCCTCATCCCGAAACACAAAAGTGCATAACACTCCTGTTTCACGGGACGATATCTGGCACTGCGGTGGTACCTACCTAGACGATTCAGAACCGAGTCTACCACCTAGTAAATAAGTGTAAGTCTTGTAAACTGTTCAAATAAATAAATAAAAATAAATGTGTGTTTAGTAACTTCACGCACTACACGTCCCGGTTCTCGATGCCGAGCGCGCACGGCGGCCTGTACTACAGTTTCGACGTAGGCCCCGTCCACTTCGTGTCCATATCCACGGAGGTGTACTACTTCACCGAGTACGGGCTCAAGCTGATCGCCGCACAGTACGACTGGCTCAGGGAGGATCTGGCTACGGCTAATGCGCCAAAGAACAGGTACTTTAATATTTATGCACACATATAAATAGTGTGGGACAATAGTACTCGTACAATGGTACAGCTTATTCCAATTGGAATTTCTTCCAGCACACCCAAAAAGGAAAATATACATTTGAGGCAGACAAACTACGCTTAGAACAAAGATATCATTACGCACATAAATATATTTACGATACTTAAAAACAAATACACTTAAGGATAATAAACATTTAACATAATTTCATGTATGTATGTGTGTGGAGCGTCGAAAATTGTCCGAAGCTCTTACGGTGAAGGAAAACATCGTGAGGAAACCTTCATGCACGCCTGCGAAGAGAATCGAAGGTTGTGTGTGAAGTCGTCCAATCCACACTGGGCCCGCGTGGACGACTAAGGCCTAATCACCCTATACGGGTAGGCTCGTGCCCCTCGGTGGGGACGTTTAATGAGCTGATGATGATGATATGATAATTTCATGTGCATTCCATTACGTTACGTACCAACAAAATTAAAAAATATGAATACTAACATGTTCCGTAAATATTTACTATATACTAAACTAAAAAGGAAAGCCTACTACATGGACGGACTTTTTTATTAATAAACTATGAAATGTAATAATTGTAATTGCCTTATGTTTGACATACTTCTCAAATATTTGTTATTATTATTTTTTATTTCCTGACATTACTTACATTTTACTTTTTAAATTTGTGTTTTATTTAAATAATGTATAGGTACTTAAAACATATTATGACTTTGACATGTAAATTGTGTACTCCTACTAAAGGCAAGACATAGTGATACATGCTTAAACTATGACCAAACATCTTTATCTATTTGACCGGCTATGTCTAACAAACAAATGATTTCATTTCATTTCATACAAAATTTGTATTTTATACAATTAATACAATAGAAATTGTCAAAATGAATTATATAAATTAATATTAGACAAACTGTCATAACTCCCAAAAGCGCGGGAACATATAATGCGCGCGCAAATGTAACCACAGATACACATCAGAAACGCATACTGTTTCAGAGCAAAGCGCCCGTGGATCGTTTTGTTCGGCCACCGGCCCATGTACTGCAGCAACTCGGACGACATCGACTGCAGTCTGGAGTACACTCGCACCGGCTTCCTCGGACTTTTTGGTAATTAACACGCCTTTATAAATCGACTAGCGACCTGCACATGCTTCGCACGGGTGCGATGGTGATATCGTAATAGGCACGCTCCGCCTGCCCGGTCAGCCGGTACCGCTGGAAACGCTACGTACCGCAATTTTTAAATCTGTAATATCTTCGAAAATATTCATTTAAATGATGTACAGGATCATATAGAACTATATTAGATCAACAATGTATTTAAGGTATTTAATTGGATAAGGATTAAACTAGGTGGCAGACTCGGTACTGAGTCGTCTAGGTATACGTAGCACCGTGCCAGATATCGTCCGTGAAACAGAGTGTTATGTACTTTATGTTTCGGGATGAGGGCGCTGTAGCTAGTGAAATTACCGGGTATAAGAGACCTAACATCTGTTGTTTCGGGTGACGGGCGCAGTGCGGCATTGATGGAGGATAATAACTGTCTATCAGTTGTTGGTCTCCTTTAATGCCACTCTGTCATGGTCTGGCGTATCACTTACCATCAGGTGAACGTCCAGACCGTCCTGTACACTTATAACATAAAAAAAAAAAAATTAGTGAACATTGTTTAAATAATTATACAACAAAATATAAATTTGATTATTTTGTTCCAAATCAATAAAATTATAGCGAATATAGTTAAGCTATTTATTTATTATACTTGTAAATAGAGCAAGAACCTGGTCACCTAATATTGCAGGTCTGGAGCCCCTACTGTGGGAGTTTGGCGTGGACATGGTGGTGTGGGCGCACGAGCACTCGTACGAGCGGACGTGGCCGCTCTACGACAACGTCGTCTACAACGGGACGCACGCCCCTTACCATAACCCACGGTACGTTTAACATATTCAACACTCGATTACGGGAAATCGAGACGCACAACAAATAAAAATTTAAGTAAAAAAATAAATATCCACTGACATTCACACAGCGCCATCTAGCCCCAAGTTGAGCGTGAAGCCTGTAGAATGGGTACCAAACAACACATCAACATATAACTATGTTGTCTATGACAACGTCGTTAACAACGGGACACACAACCCGTACCATCACCCAAGGAACGTTAAACCTATTCAACACTCGATTACGGGTATTCAATACACACAATATTATAAAAAACCGCATCATTAGTAGCCTACAATTGGACGTATATACGCAAAATGGTCGGTGGTCGGTGGCTCAGTGGTGTGGACTGTCGCCTTCCTACGGGAGGGCTGAGGTTCAAATCCCGACACGTACCAATGTATTTCGAATTTCGAAAAATTATGTACGTTATCCGACGCTCTTACGGTGAAGGAAAACATCGTGAGAAACCTTCATGCACGCCTGCAAAGAGATTCAAGGTTGTGTGTGAAGTCGTCAATCCGTACTGGGCCCGCGTGGACGACTAAGGCCTAATCACCCTATCGGGTAGGCTCGTGCCCCTCGGTGGGACGTTTAATGAACTGATGATGATGACGCAAAATGGATCCAACCCACAAGGAGGTCAAAAATGAGTTAAGTATACCAAAATGGCCTCTGGGGTGTAAAAAGCATTTATATATATATATAATATATATATATATGGTAACGACCATCGATTAATATATATATATACATGTATGGCCCTTACGTTTTAAAGTTACTCAACAAACTCAGTCTTCTTGGATTCATATAGAGAAATATCCATTCAAAAAGAATTACTTCAAAATAATAAATCAAATTAAATCCAATACACTTGAATCCTTTTTGATAATATACACTTAATATACAATTACTAATGTGCAAATAAGACTTTTCAATCTTCAATATCTCAAATGTGTCATTTTGTGGGTTGGATCCTTTTTGTGTAAATACGTCCAATTACATTTGACCTTTACGGCCAGCTTGAGGTACAAACCCGTACTAAATTAAACCACAAGTTGTTATAAAATTTTATAAGACATAGTAAAAAAAATAAGTATTAAGCTTATCTATATAAATGTTTCTAATCGTTCATAATTGGCGGGCCAGTTGGCCCTTTGTCAGGCACACTCCTCGTCCGGTTCACACGGTAGTTCAAGTGGGAGCTTCATTTGACATTCATAAGTGTTCTGTAAGGACCTAAACTGAATAAACACTTCATTTTCATTTACACCTACCCTCCTCAGCAACTGGAAAGAAAAATGACTATTATATAGTATATATTATTTAATCTGTGCTTTTATCCTATCTTAGATCTGAGATAGGTTACTCTCTCTTCAACCTATCGCAGTCCACTGCTGGACATAGGTCTCCCCCATTTTGCGCCAGATATCCTGCTCCTCCGCTTTTCTCATCCAGCCTCCACCAGCGCAAGTACGAACGGCTTAATTTTCTATCCGAAGTACGGAGGAGCTAATGCTGATATTTTTTGAACACAACTATACTATACTATAGGCGACTGTAGCGGTTGCTGGTCGACTTGAATGTAAAAGAAAGAATAAAGCTTTATTTGACAAAAAGAAATCACTACATTTATAAACATTGTTCACATACACGTTATAAAGTTCGAAACCGTATATTAAAAGAGACAAAACATGTATAAAAGAAATAGAAAAAACAATTAATATCTACATAGAAGCGAGGAAAAATATATAACAAAGAATAAAGTTGATCTGTGCTGTATTTTCCCATTTTAAAAAGGAACCCGCTCTGCCTTGCGTTGTTCTGAATCAACCCACCGCAGCTCTGATTTCGTTTTTAATAGGAATATTAAAAATAAAAAGTAATTCTACGATCATCATCGTATTTAGATTTACGGTTTTTTAATACGAATGCTTTTAAGAATTGCATTTTTTATTTTGAATTGACACTTCTTATTGATGCGCTTGGCAAGCCAAGTGTGGGAATTAATATTTGCGTGCTTTGTGTGAAACCCTTCGTTAACCACTATCCGCGCTGCTTTTGTGCCTATATCTAACACATTTTGGGGTTATTATGTAAGTACTATTAGTTATATATACTATAAAAGCTTGCAACTAAAACACTAAAATCTGGTTTATCCAACTCCTGATAAGTCTCGATAGCATATATAATTAGCTGTGTTAGAAAAAGATAAGTCTTGAAGATTTAGCCGATACGGGCTAAACCTTCAACTCTTTGTTTTCCATGATGGCCAATGGCTTAACATGGTTCTCATGTGTCTGCGGTAAGGCCTGTGCCTAGCGGTGAAACGTTATAGTCTGATGATGACCTGAAAATGGAAAAAATAAATTTGCCGTCCACTCCGTAAACTGATGAACACAATTTTTAGCTCGGCTGATAAATATTTTAAATTGTGCACGATTATACACACTATTAGTGATGTTTTACATACGAAATCCCTTATAATATCTTTATGGTGATAAATAGCAATATAAGAGATGCCTTATCTGAAATTGTTTTCCGTTAAACGGGGTTTTTCAGTTTTATATCGAACAATTGTGCTCTTCAGTAAACGGTTTTAGCTTGAACGGCAGACCCGTTCCCGACCAAATAGACCGAAGACTTGATTGAGGCGGTAGGTTGTAGAGTTTATCTTATAGGGTTCGGTTCGCGTGGCAGTTATTAGGACGCAGGCATTATAGCCTATGTCTTCAACAATGGACATATCAGGCTGTAATGATGATGCTAACCATTTGACATAAGCAACTAACTTATCCAGAGGTGGTTAAACCGGGCCTAAACGTTTGCGACCAATAACTTGTAATAATTACTAGATTAAAACTGTAGTCATTTTTTTTGCTATATGCAATGCCTTTATAATGAATCATGGCAGTATATTTTTTTATGAATGAATGCTATTTTTTGGCCCATATAATTATATAGCTATAGCGCTTACTTATAAATAATTGCTTAGCGTTTTTTTTTACTAACTAGGCGGGTTCGTAGGTTGGGTAAGGAATTATTTTTTGGTAAAACAAATTTGGGGTTGACAAAAATGTTTGGGGTAGATAATGATTGTGAAATCACTTAGAACACGAACATTTGTGTTCACGGATGTGTCTGTTTGTATTAGATTGAGTGATTTCTATGTGTGACATAAAAGTATTTACCAAAAATACAAGTAATTTGTTTATTTATTGCACATGTATCAGTATGTCTTTCACAAAGTCGTAAGATGATTTATACGGATGTGATTGTCTGATACATTACCCTGGTGGTAGGGTTGTAGCAAATAATTTAATATAAAGTTAAAAAGCAGAATAATATAACCTAATTTTACAAGATATCGTCCCGTTAAATACAAGTGCTATGCACTTCGGTGTTTCGGATGATGGCACTGTGGTTAGTGAAATTACCGGGTATAAGAGACCTAACATCTGTTGTTTCGGATGTCGGGTGCAGTGCGGCATTGATTAAGAAAAATAACTGTAGTATCTATCAGTTGTTGGTATCCATCAATGCCGCTCTGTCATGGTCAGGCGTATCACTTACCATCAGGTGAGCGTCTTGACTGTCCTTTACATTTGGTTACATAAAAATATTATTTATTTCACGCTATTGGTCCAGACGTGACATTTGTGACTGCAATTAACCTGAAATCATATGTAACTCAATAGATAACAATTATTTTAGTAGTCATGATGATTATTACGTCATATTTATTCAATGACGTCATTGCAGGGCGCCGGTTCACGTGGTGACCGGCTCGGCAGGCTGTCGGGAAGGCACGGACCGGTTTAAAAGTAAGTCACACTCGCTTAATTCAACCTATCATTCCACTGCTGGATAAACGTTTCCCCTGTTTTTCCCCCTATATTCAGAGCGGCCATAAAGTTTGGCGAGATCTGTAATTGATCTTTTATTAATTAAATATTGCAAACAAACTAAACTTTTTTAGACTGAGAGCTATCGTTAAAGTTGTGAATGTTATCTGCTGCTAACAGCGAGAAGTCTTCTCCTCCTTTGCCTTTCCCCACTTCACTTAGGGTCGGCTCTCCTAATTTTAATGCGCCATGACATTCTGTCTAGGGTTGTCGGGTCCGGTAGATTTTCTTTTTGTACGAGACAAGTAAAAAAAGAAAAACTATATTAAGTCATAAGTCAAGTCACCTATATAATGTAACTAGCTTTTGCGTGCGACTTCGTCCGCGTGGAATAGCTACTTTGACCTAACGCTCTCTTTAACCCGCTACTTCGTTTATATAGGTGAGTTAAAACTGCGATATCTCATAAGATATTCATTTAAATTGAATGATGTAAAGGGAAATTTTGTTTAAAATGAAATACTTGTGATAAATAAAGTATTTATTTGGATAAGGATTGATATCATATTTATGAAAATAGCTTCGCAAAATGATGCATTATTTTAGAAAAAATTTTTTAGCAAAAAATATGTTATAGTGAGCTAACCTTAAAATATAGACGTATTGCTGTCGCGGACTTTTTTGTAGACCTTTAAAAGGGTAACAATACTCTCATACATGACTTTTGCGAAACTTTAACCGTTTACGCAGCGTACGCAGCGGAATCTCCAAGTAAGAAATTTCCCCCCGGATTTTGTAACATTCTTCATTGCTGCTCCGCTTCTATTACTTGTAGCGTGATGATATATAGCCTATAGCCTTCCTCGATAAATGAGCTATCTAACACTGAAAGAATTTTTCAAATCGGTTTAGTAGTTCCTGAGATTAGCGCGTTCAAACAAACAAACTCTTCAGCTTTATAATATTAGTATAGATGTAACGTATATTTATATTGCAGAGAAGCCGCAGCCGTGGTCGGCGTACCGCTCCAGCGACTACGGCTACACGCGAATGCAGGTCCTCAACCGGACACATCTACACATAGAACAGGTAACGTGCTGCCTTATTTTTTGTATGTATCTTATTTTATATATATATTTTTTTGAGCGTCGGTGGCTCAATGGTGTGGACTGTCGCCTTCCTACCGGGAGGGCTGAGGTTCAAATCCCGACACGTACCAATGTGTTTTCGAATTTTGAAAAAATATATGTACGTTATCCGACGCTCTTACGGTGAAGGAAAACATCGTGAGGAAACCTTCATGCACGCCTGCGAAGAGATTCGAAGGTTGTGTGTGAAGTCGTCCAATCCGCACTGGGCCCGCGTGGACGACTAAGGCCTAATCACCCTATACGGGTAGGCTCGTGCCCCTCGGTGGGGACGTTTAATGAGCTGATGATGATGATGATGATGATCTTATTTTATAAAGCAGTAGGCCATTGTGTTGGTGAACGCGGCGTAGTGGCTCCTCTTACCTCATCAACGGTGTCTACGGAAGACCAGCGTCAGGACATCCTGTGGTTGTTCTCACTACGCTGAATAGGCTACCTTTTAGTGCGATTGCATAAATTTGAAATTGTTTTTACTTAATTATGTTTGACAATGAATGTTGTAATTTTTATCTGAATAAATTTAACTTTGTACCCTAAGAAGACCGTGCAAGTCCACTGCTGGACTAAGATCCAAGGTCAGGGCTTTAAAATTATTCAATCAAATAGTTTTAATGTTTAGCACTACCCGAAGGCAGCACTCACGGGTCTGAGTAGACCCCACTTAAACTATTAGCGATTCAGTTTCTCTCTCATTCAAAGGTTCCCTAGAAGAGATTGCTACCACAGCAATAAGGTCGCCTTTTAAATTAATAGTGGCGTATATTAATGAAATATTTACTTTTTTGTGCAACAGAAAACTTATAGCAATAATATATCATTAGGTCTAGAAAAAGTTTTTTGACTATTAGTTGAACGGTTCCGCAGTAGCTTCAGCCCAGGGCCCCATAAATTCACGATCCGTCCCTGGCAATTGATGTTTATTTGACGATCCATAATTATGATGTTGAAACATGGGCTAGTACAGCAAGGGATGCGGGTTCGATCCCCATCCATTTTACACATTTATATGTGTCAACATGTCTGTTTGTATTGGTCTGGGTGTTTCTATGTATAATATGCATGTATTTACAAAAAAAATAAAGTGTTTATCCATTGTTTAGTACCCATATTAAAGGCTAATGGCAAGGCTTGGGGCTAGATGGCGTTGTGCGAATGTTAGGGGATATTCATTTAACAAATTAAATTGTTTTAGGTGTCCGTGGAGCACGTTGGCGAGAGAAAGATTGGTGATATCATCGACTCGTTCTGGATTGTGAAGGATCTTCATCAACCATATAAAATCTAAATGAATACTTTAAGACTAACTTTTTCAACCAAAAACCTTAAATCTTAAGACATTCTTAAATGGGCTGTTAATCAATACTTTAGTTGTCTTTGAAATAGAGAAGAATTAATTTCTCTGTCCATTTTATTAATTATGTTTTCATTGTAAAATTGCCTAGTGAAATGTATCATCTAACGTACGTAAATGATATTGATGCCAAAGATTGAAACGTGTGAACGGAATGAATCTCATTATATTTTTTTATGAATAGTACCTAATAGAAGTA
>PQWD01000266.1:0-11170 GCA_019425675.1 Leucinodes orbonalis
AGGAAATCTACTATAGCCTTTACCTTATGGTCAAGGGGTCGAATGCCGTCGGCCGAACCTCATAACCCAAAAATTCAACAGTGGGTTTACCAAATTCACACTTAGCTAAATTAATAGTTATCCCAAAATCTGTAAAACGCTCAAAAACTCTTCTTAAATGCATCCTGTGTTCCTCTAAACTATTACTACCTATTATAATATCATCTATGTAATTGTGTAAAAAATCTAAATCTTTTAAAACGGTGTTACTTAGGAATCTTTGGAAGGTTTGGCTGCCATTCCTAAGTCCAAAGGGTAAACGTAAAAATTCAAATAATCCAAAAGGTGTTATTATTGCAGTTTTCTCAATATCCCCAGGCCAAATCCTCACGCAGTGGTAAGATCTAGTAATATCAATTTTAGAAAAGTATTTCTTACCTGCCAGGTTATAGTAAAGTCGTGCAGTCGGGGAACCGGGTACCTGTCCGGCTTGGTGATCGCGTTCAGTCGCCTGTAGTCACCAACCGGGCGGATGTCTCCATTCTTCTTCGCCACGATGTGCAGCGGACTAGCCCACTCGCTTTTAGATGGACGACAAATCCCCATTTCCTGCATCAACTTAAATTCAGCCTTAACCTTATTATACCTGTCTGGTGGCAGTGGACGAGCTCTGGAATGAATCGGCGGACCTGTTGTCTCAATATAATGGAAAATATCATTATTAGATTCCCTATCTAAATTTTTATAAGATATTGGTTTGGTAATATCTGGGAACTCTGATAATAATTTGACAAAAGGATGGCTACTGTCCACCGAGCTTAATGTAGGCTCATTGCAATTAACTATGCTGCCAATAGTTAATAATTTAGTCTCGTTATCAATTAATTTTTTTGCTTTTAAATCTACAATTAAATTATGATGCTCGAGAAAATCAGCACCTAATATAGGCTGGTTTACATCTGCAATAATACATGTCCATCGAAATGGACGGCGTAGACCTAAATTTAAAGTCATAGTACGTACACCATATGTTTTAATTTCACTATTATTAGCTGCAAATAACTTATAGTCCATACCCTTATTTGATAATTTGTCCTTACTCGTTGCTGGTATCACTGAGATGTTGGCACCGGTATCTATTAAAAATCTGTATCCACTCTCCTTATCATAAACGCTGAGGCGGTGGTTCGTTGCTGGTACAAAATCTCCCGCCGTAGATTGTACCGCACCTAGTTTTCCGGCTTGTTATTTACTTGACGGGGCTGCCTCCATGCACAGGGCTGCTCACACTTGGTAGCCTTAGACTTGTAGCGAAAATGGTATTTACATAACCATCTGGGATCACTGGGCGTCCTCGATCTGGACCGCGACCGTGATCTGTTATTATAATGTCCTCGTCCACGAGCGGCGCTGCGGCGGTGTACCTGGACCTCCTCTCGCAGTGTCGCTACTTCGAGGGTTAACTTATTCATTAATTGCAATATATTACTCACCGGAGTCTCATGACTACTCGACGGTGCATCACTAACCGCTGCGATGTCGCCAGAACGGTAGTTTTCCATTATTTTGTCTGCAATATTAGCCAGATTATCTAAACTTTGGTCTTGGCTAACAGTCAACACAGCTCGTATTGCTGATGGCAAACGGCTTAACCAAAGTTTGTGCAATGTGTCTTCTGAAATTTGTGCATTTCTGCCTAAATCACGCATTCTTCTTAAAAGTTGCGATGGTTTTTGTGATCCTAATTCCATTTCTCCAACCAATTTTTGGAATTGCCGCTCCGCACTTTCTTCATAAACTGATAAAAGCCGTGCTTTTACTGCCTGCAATTTATTTGTTTGAGGCGGCGACAACAATATATCACTAATTTGTTGTAGTGCATCTCGGTTTAATTTTGCAATTACCATATGGAAATTACTCTCATCGCTTTGTTTTTGAGGTAACAATATACTCTCAACTTGTGCAAACCATAATCGCGGCATATCCTGCCAGAAGAGGGCAATCGCGCTTCCACAGAAAAAGCTGCGATTCCTGATGTAGTAGGAAAGGTATGTGACGTACCTTCCTCCCTCTTCGGCGGCTCTGGAAACTTCTCTGGTGGTGGAACCATCTTCTTTCTTCTGGATCACTTAATGTCTCTAATATCTTTGCACCCTAATTAACCGGCGGTATCACTGAAAGAACCTCACACGCAATCACGACTTAACACTCACGTCGGATTGCCCACTAGTCACGACGGAAAACTATGAAACACGCTGGGAAACACCCGATCGCGTAGGTACTAACCAATCACGTCGGGTCACCAATTATAGGTGCCTATGCCCTATATTAAATAACTAACTAATTGTAATAACTTTATGCGTGTTCACTAATCTACCAGCGTGTTTATATACTTTAAATTCACCTATCCGTGTTACGTGTGGGGTCCTGACACTAACCGGGAGTTGTCCTGCCACTGACCATAAATGAAAGATTAAGAGGTACCGAATAAAAATTAATTTATTTTCCCAAAGCTAAACCCTAGTACACTAGCCGGTCAGTGCGCAGCAACTGACGGCGTTCACTCATACATCGCGCTCGTAAACTAAATCTGCTGACATGCAACATTCAAACTTACAATGTGTCCCTACAGTATGTTTATCCATTGTGTACTCAACCATAATATAGGCTTCATGCTTAACTTGAGGTTAGATGGCGGTATGTGAATGTCTCTGGATATTTATTTATTTAACAAAATATATAAGTATGTTTATCAGTTGTTTAATATGGGGCTAAATGGCGCTGTGTGAAGGATATTTATTTTATTATAGGTAAGCAGTTATACCCTTGAATGATGCCGAAGCAGTTAGGGAGTTGTTGCCCAAGTTGTCCAGAGGTCTGGTGATCGGGCCCCAGGCGGTCGCGTCAGCACCGAAGGCCTTTCCCTCTGGACTGGTGACCGTGAACAAGATGTCTGCAAGTCCAGCCCAACCACGTCCAACACTTCTGTGCAGAAGGCTTCAGTGCCATTAGGTTTGTATTAATTGTTTTTTATATAAATAAAAAATATTTAGTTATATCAAAGGAAGTTTTCATCAGATCATAATTTTTAAAAACAAGTGCATAGCACTCTTATTCACGGGACGATATCTGGCACTGCGGTGGTATCTATCTAGACGACTCAGTATCTAGTTCACCTAGTAAATTGAATAGAGTAATAAGCCTTTTTGTCTAGAAAGTCAAATAATTTTCGTTTAAAGGTCGTAACATCATTTTCTAACCTTTCATCATCAGTTGCGGAGTCATTCAAGAAGCCAAACCACAACTCACCGGCGCCGTCGTCCCCGGCGCGACGGGCCAAGGCCCAAGGCTCCCCTAGACATCACCAGCGGAGGCAAAACGAGAACGAGCTCAGCGCTCACGGGGACCCGCTCAGGATCATTGTCATTGGTATGCGTTTGTTGTTTAATATTTAGTAGGTGCTGTTATAATCAGCTGATGATAATTGGGAAAAAGGTCACTGTCGATGGAACCATAAAACTATCGATTGTTTATTGCAATATATAGTTATAGTATTCATTCTATTGATCTTCACCATTTATTCACTGAGTTCCGTCAGAATATCGGCGCTATTGCGACGCTTTTTGTAGCGTCGCAATGGATAAAGCTGAGGCGGAACCCTTTAAATATTACATAAATGTTTTCTATTTTTTGTAAAAGATTAATAAATATTTTTCTATCTTTTCTTTATTTCTTTCTATCTTATCTCCATTGGACTATGGGGTAGCAACACTAATATAGATTTTATCGTTTAAGTTTACTTTTTGCCTTTATTCCTCCACTATTTAATGGGTGCTATTATACATCTGAACCTTCCTCTTCAATCACTATCTATTAAAAAACACCACAACATCTTCAAGGCAAGGGTGAATAGGCTGTTTCTAGGCAGGCATGATCCATCGAGGTCGTCAAGTCAGGTAGATGGCGGTCAAATGTCTGCCTATAAAGGATAAAAAAAAAATTAAAAAAAAAGTGTGTAGCATTTTGATTTTTTTTTTAATTTGAATGATTAAAGATAGGGATATAGGGACAGAAAAGGCAACTTTGTTTTGTACTATGTGGTGATTATATTTTCAGCTATGATTTAAGACACGTTTTTTTCTATCACCAGGGTACCCGCAATACACCCAGCCCCAGGATCTCACTCAAGTTTTTAACAAGTTCGGAACGGTGAAAATCGAGAAGATGAATAACAAGATGGCAACACTCTTGTTCACCGCGCAGGAAGACGCTAAGCAGGCTGTAGAGGTAAATTACCGGGCTTATGAGACCTAACATCTGTCGTCTAACATCTATTGTATCGGGTGAATGAAATGAATGAATGAATCCAAATTCGGAAGCGGTCTAATGCGCAGGATATATTAGGGTGCACAAGCACGCGTGCAAGCACAGGTGCACACACTTTTCCTTATCTCTCATTACCTAATGGAACGGAAATCTGCTACGATTAGAGAAAGGCTTGGATGCTGTGTCTGGCCGACGAAAGCAGCTACGCTAACGGGTAACGGTGGCAGTGTTGGTGGAAAATAATGACTAGTACTGTTATTGATCTCCACTAACACTTCACCTGTCATGGTCAGGCGTATCACTTACCACCAGTTGAATGAACTGACCATCCCGTTCACGTAATGACAAAAAAATGTATATACAGGCAGTCCTCGTACTTACGGCATGTTAAGTTCTCGAAAAACGCGACGTAAATCGAAACGACGTAAGTCGAGACATATTTTTTCATATGTTTACATGTAAAACTCAAGGGTTCGGTTCCATACGGACTTGAAATTTAAAGATAAAACTGCATTTATAACAAAGGATAATACTTTATTACCAAAAGTAAGTTCTGAAATGTATATTTTTTTTGTATTTGTGTGTTATTAATTTAAATAATTATTATAAAACTATAATATGTAATCAAATTGGTAACACTGATAGGCTGCACAAATTTTGTTATTAACATTAAAACTGCTCTCAAAATTATTTTCAAGACATTGACCTTGCGACAAGTGAATTCTCCTATGCCGGAAATCGAAACAAATGACATATGCTTGAGGAATAGTATCAAAACATTGTTCGACGTAACTTGAAACGACGTAAATCGAAACGACGTAAGTCGAGGACTGCCTGTATATTAAATGGCCAATGTGTTGTATTGGTTGAGAGCAAAAATGGCTTGCGTAGTAAAATGGTGCAAAAACCGGAGTGATAAAAAAAACAGGTATTATTACTGAAGGTAAATTAATAGTTCGATTACATATTTCTAATTAAAATCAATATACCCAAAAATATCCGAATATTATTCTTCAAAATACCATAAACAACAGCTGTCTTTTCGGGGGCACATCATCATCATCATCAGCTCATTAGACGTCCCCACCGAGGGGCACGAGCCTACCCGTATAGGGTGATTAGGCCTTAGTCGTCCACGCGGGCCCAGTGCGTGTTGGACGACTTCACACACAACCTTCGAATCTCTTCGCAGGCGTGCATGAAGGTTTCCTCACGATGTTTTCCTTTACCGTAAGAGCGTCGGATAACGTACATAAATTTTCGAAAATACATTGGTACGTGTCGGGATTTGAACCTCAGCCCTCCCGGTAGGAACGCGACAGTCCACACCACTGAGCCACCGACGCTCATTTCGGGGGCACATTTATAATATTTTTTTCACTTCGTATTTTTTTATACGTCAATGATATCATATGATATCAGTATGTTTATCCATTGTTAAGATTTTCTTACAATGTCTGGATTAGGTTTAAAGGGCTCAATTATCGAATGAATGCAGTTCTTCTCGGCGATGAAAGGGTTAAATCCGCCCTGTGTGAATATAAGTGGATATAATGTATGACAATTTGCAGGCATCAAAGAAAGTGAACCTGTACGGAGAGTTCATGACGGTGTATCCTTACAACGAGTCGCGAGCCGCAGAACTGGCTAACAAAAACCCCAAGAGGGACTTTTCCAAGTCTAAGGAAAACAGTAAGTAATCATTAGAAACAGTACTATATGTTGCCTACATTTTGTTGACAATTGAATTTCTTCAATTCTCAATAAAAACTAATCTAGATAATCATTTTTCATGGATATTTTTTTTTACAAACATTTGAATTTCATTTGAGCTTCCAAAACTGTTCATTTCCAGCGATCGTTCCTTCCGCGTACGTGCAAATTATGGAACGACCTCCCAGCCTCGGTGTTCCCTAATAACTACGACATGTCCTTCTTCAAACGAGGTTTAAAGAGAGCCCTTTCCTCGCGGCATGGCTTTGCCTTAGCATTGGAGTTGTCCATGAGCGGCGGTTACCGTTTTCCATCAGATGGGCCGCCAGCTCGTCTGCCTACAATAAAAAAAATCATCATCAGCTATTAAACGCCCCACCAAGGGCCCCGAGCCTTACCGTGATGGGTGTAGTCGGCCTTAGTCGTCCACGCGGGCCCAGTGCGGGTTGGACGACTTCCCGCACAATCTCTTCGCAGGCGTGCGCAGGTTACCTCACGGTGTTTTCCTTCACGGTAAGAGCGTCGGATAACGGACATCGGTGGCTCAATGGTATGGACTGTCGCCCTCCTACCGGAGGGCTGGGGTTCAAATCCCGCCACGTACCAATGTGTTTTCGAATTTAAAAAATATAAGTACGTTATCCGATGCTTTTACGGTGAAGGAAAACATCATGAGGAAACCTGCGCTCGCCTGCGAAGAGATTCAAAGGCTGTGCGTGAAGTCATCCAACCCGCACTGGGCCGCGTGGACGACTAAGGCCTAATCACCTATACGGGTAGGCTCGTGCCCCTCGGTGGGGACGTTTAATGAGCTGATGATGATGATGTTAAACTTTGTATTGCACCAAAGAAACATTTTTCTTTCCATAGATAAAAAAAATGTTAGTGTTTGTCCTCATCAGGTATGACCATAGAGCCCCAGCAATTAGACCTGTCAGGATCTTTCTCCGAGCAGCTGGAACGTCTGCTGGCCGCGGTCCGCCTGACGCAAGAGGACGTGTCCGCGCTGGCGATGCTGTACTCCGACGTGGAGGCGGCCCTCCAGCCACAGTGGCCTGGTTAGTTTGATATTCCAAATCGCAGATTGCATAAGGTCAGGAACTCATTTGTGGGATTAAGCATTAAAATATTTAATAAGCTACCACAAAATATATTTGATTTACCCCTGCATAAGTTTAAGTCTCGTGTAAATTAGATATTAATAAAAAAATATTACTATAGTATCGAGAGAGATTATAGAATATGAGATTTATATAATACTTAACTGCTTAATAATACTTTTGTAGATTATTATATTTTTGCCAATACTTAATATGATAAAAATTTACAATATAATTTGCTTTATATAATTATTTTGATAACAAATAATATGATTCTGTCCGAACATATATTTTTTTAAAAGAGTGACTACTTAGTTTCTTGTTGGATTCTTCTCAGTGGAAAACTACCGTCCGAACCAGTGGTAGTAGCATTTGACATTCATAAGTGTTCTGTAATGACCTTAACTGAATAAACACTTTTCATTTTCATTAGACCCACCAGCTGTAAGATTTGAGATCTTCGCTATTACACTAAGGGTTCTCTCTTCCGGCCAGTAAAAACATTTGTGTACATGAACAGACATGTCTGTTTGTATTGGTTTGGGTGTTTTCTATGTGTAGTAAGTATTTATTTATGAAAAAAGGATATATGTTTATCAGTAATAATAATTAATATTATACCCGTAATACAAGCTTCACGCTGAACTTGGGGCTAGAGGGCGTTGGTATTTATTTATATTTATGACAGAATGATTCATTTAAATTGAATAAAGGATTATATTGTCCGTAAGTGAAACAATTAAATAAAAAAAGAATGTAGCTTATATTTTTACTTATTATTTCAGCTGGCTGCCAAAAAAGTCCGTCTTTTAATTACCCGGAGCAAACAGACAGACAAAAATGTTAAAATTTGTTATTTATGCATATGTAACGTATATAAACCTATATTTATATGTGTATTTTAATATAACAAACAGATACTTTAATTTTGTTTGTATATAACAGATTGAAGGTATGTAACATTTCTGTGTCCTAGTATAACAATAAATAACACAGTTAAATATCTCGGAGTAATATTAGATGATACACTTTCCTTTAAGCCACATATAGCAGCTCTAAATAACAGGCTTCGTATAATATTCGTATTCAAAAGTTACGATACGTAGCGGACCCTAATACCATCCGGCAGATATGGCTTTGTGTCAATCCCTAACATCTTATTGTATCACTTCATGGGGAGGAGTGGGGAAAACTCTGCTTCTATCAATTGAAAGAGCTCAAAGAGTAATCCTCAAGTATCAACTTTTCGGCCTTACCTTTATCCTACTAACCAGCTTTACGAGTCATGTAAGGTACTAACTGTTCGACAAATATTCATAAGCAGCACCGTACTTGCCCAACACTCAGAGCTTATTTACAATAGGGAACTAACAACTAAACGACGGAAAGATATTGTTTGCCCTCAGAGATTTAAAACAAAACATCCCTATATACGTAAATTTTACACTTTTTAGGCTCTTTTTTATACAATAGACTGAATGCAGTAATTAGCATATATTCCCAAAATTATCACACTTGTAAAAATAATCTGAAGCGCATCCTTTATTACTAATAGATAAGTAAACTGTTGTAATACGTAAGTTGTATTTTTTGTTTTTTTTTTTGCGTACTTGAATTTGTATAGAAAATTTTACTCTTTACATGTTTTGGTAATTAATTGTTTGGGTATGATAAATCCATGACAATGTTAGGTAACTATTGACTATTTGGTATGAATTGCGAGTTATGAAATTGTTATTTTACCATGTAAGTGATTATTGTAATTTAGCAAATAAGTCGCCTGAAAAACAGGTTTCCCTAGTTCAGGCAAATGTGAATTATGTCGACCTATGTTAAATTTGAGCTTGTCATGTACATGTATTGGTTTTAAATGGAATAAATAATATTTTGATTTGATTTCCGTGTGTAGGTTGCGTGGCGGTACCGTTCGGGTCGATCCCCACGGGGCTGGGGTCCCGCGGCAGCGACGCCGACTGCTTCGTACACATCCCGGGGACCCGCCGCACCAACCCCACTCACGTCACCCGCGCCCGGAGGCTACTGGTTCAGTACCCGGACACCTTCGCCGACGTGCTCGCCATCCCGAGGGCCAACACGCCCATCGTCAAATTCCACCACCTTCCCACCGCCACCAACTGCGATCTCACCTTCAAAACACCCCTCGGCTCCCAAAACACCAAGTTGATCGGGTTCCTCCTCCACGCGGACCCTCGACTCATACCGGCGGCTGTAGCTATAAAATACTGGGCGAAAATCCACGAGCTGTCCGGCACCGGCCGATTGACCAACTACGCTCTGACGCTCCTAATCATATTCTACCTTCAGCAACCGCCTCGCACTATCCTACCCTCGGTGAACTGGCTCCAGCGGGATGTAGAGAACGAGGTGCTCGTCGACCACTGGAACACGGGCTTCGATTCCTGCCGGGAGTCGTTGCCTGAGATAACGGACAAGTCGACGATATCCGAACTGATCGGTGGCTTCTTCGAATACTATTCCACGTTCGACTTTGACGAGATGGCGGTGTGCCCGTTTCTAGGCACGCCTATAAAGAAAGACACGTTCGCAGACCTGGCTAATGTGCCGAGTGAGTTCGAAAGGTACAAGACGAACGTGGTGAGCAATGCGATTTTCCCGATAAGGTGGAACACACCAATATGTGTGCAGGATCCGTTCGAGCAAAGCCACAATGTCGCCTCAGCCATAACGGGGCGTTTTGCGGCGGAAATTAGCGCATTTTTCAAGTTCGCGGCGAACGCTTACGAGAAGACGAAGGAGAATAAGTGCGAGAAGTTCCTGGAAACAATATTACTGCAGAAGCCCAAGATATTGAGGGTGAGGGCCCATCCGCAGTACAGGGTGAATCTGCTGCCACGGTTCGTGCTGAATCCGGTTAATCCGGAGTGGATGAGTGTGGTGCGTGAAGTGATTTTTAGAATTTTCGAGAAAATCCTAAGGATAAACTTGGATGTGGTCGAGGAGGAAGAGGTATGTTTCATTATATTTAAGAAATCGTTTTTTTCATGATGGGCTAACCTAGTGGAAGAGACATGTTTTAACGTGTACGAGTACGTGTAGCGAGTTTGCCAAGAAAAAACCTATTCAATGCCACAGGGTTGTATGCGGCATTATGTTATTGTTATTTCTTGATTAAAATGTACAAGAAACCTTTTATAAAATAATTGAAAGAGGATTCATGAGGTAGAAATGCAAGACATATTGAAACAATCTATTCTATATACTAAATCCCCGACCTGATGGATGGATGACCTGGTCATGCATCCATCAGGCCTGCGTGGAAATCGTTCGCGGAAACCTTCGTTCAGCAGTGGACATTAATAATAATAATAAAATCATTTATTCAGTGCCAAACACATACAAAGTTCTTAAGTCTAAATTACAGTAAGGACACTGAAAAGTGCCCACTCAGCTTTATGTCGAGGTACTTAGTAAACACCGCGACACTGATCTTCCGTGTGCACCGGGTGCAAAAGAGAACGCAACCGCCTGCGCCAACGCCGTAACAGTATCTATCAGATAAATAATATACTTAATGAAATAAATACAAATTTATGTTTTATTTGAATATTGTATGTTAAAATACGGCATGCATGATACTAAGTTAAAGTAATAAGATATAATTTTAAATTCATAACAAAACGTACTTAAAATAGGTAATATTAAAGAAGGGTATGTAAGGATATATATATATATATATATATATATATATATATATATATATAATATATATATATATATATATATATATATATATTATAATATATATATATATATATATATATATATATGAAATAAATAGACAGTGACTCATATTTGTGATTTCTGGTCTAACAAAGGTGTGACTTCAATTTAATTTCAAATGTTTTAATATTAGGCTGTCATGATGACTAAGATATCTAGATACAAATACCAGGGCACTATGATCCAGCTAGATGTGTCTATCCAGGTGAATCCAAATCCAAACGAGCAGAGGGAGAAATACACGGCGTGCCTCACGAAGGCGGTGTGGCGAAGGAAACAGTACGCGCGGT
>PQWD01000267.1:0-42608 GCA_019425675.1 Leucinodes orbonalis
ATCACAATCAACAAAACGTACCTTGTTATCATCTAAGTAGACTCTTTTCAAATATTGTTATATGTTTCTTAACAGCAAAGTTCTCAAAGTAGTCGAAAAAACATTTTTATGTAAAGAAACCTTTCAAACAGAAACTTTTAATAAGAAATATCTGACGTTAACACGAGTATTTTATTCGTAATATTGAAGTTACAACATATCAGTATTATAATAAAGGAACTTTATCCTCTTATTCAGTCCAATGGGCATGTAAACCTGAAGCTGACTTTGAGAGTTTTAGACAAAAGTCGACGAGGTTAAGGTTAGATTTAAGAGTTAGTAAATATATTCTTTGGCTCCGTCCCCAAAATCATTTAAGAGGAAACTCCTCCCTTCTTACGTAAACTTACATCACCTTAATTTTTTTGACATTTTTATTTCTCTTTTCACAAATCTATTTGAGATGTTTAATGCTGTTTTATTTAATTTCTAGTCCAGTAACGTAGTAGCTTTAAGGATTAGGATGTTTATATCCAAGCAGCCAATTAAAATAAACCAATATATAGACCGTATTCCAGATCAGCGATTCAATGTTTAAGTCCATCAGAAGAGTTTCCACCATATGAAATCCTTCAAAGGGACCCACGTCCGTGAAATTCGATTAGATTATGGCTACCTGCGGGCTAGGGTTTGCTTCGTTGATCTCAACTTTCTAAGTGGCAGCATCTCACTTAGAGGCTGTGAAGTCAACATTCAAAGTTGCGTGGAAATTCGAAGCAAAAAATTTTTTTTTTATTTGGTTTTTGGGTTATTTATTATATAAATTACTAATATTTTTTCTCAGGAACCATGTATGAGTTTGTCTGACTGAATCACGGTTAAGTCAAACTGTAAATTGTAATGGGAGGTTAAAGTAAAAACTAAAGTCAAAAGTGAGCAATTGCGGTCGCTTGATAAACAACTCATTTTTTTATAAAAACATTTATTATTACCGTCCATCTCATAAAATATAGTTATAGTTTCTCAATAGTTCAATTTTATGATATCTGGTTACTACCTAGGTATATTATAATTCACGTATTAAAGATAAACATTATCCGATGATTAGTCAAAAGCAATAAAATTTATTTTAGCAAAGCCTCACAAAAGAGGCTTATTTTGGTATAAAACCACATAAATAACAATATTGGTTTCGCTTCAAAAGCAATTGTTTACAATTAGTTCTGGTTGAATGTGCATGTTGGTTTAGTACGTAAATTACCATTGTTTATTTGATAACAAATATTATAACAGCGTCATTTTATGATAACATAAACAATTGACGGGCGGCTCCTCCTTACCTGCATTTGCAAATCGTATAACTTCCTGAATAATTTAGTCGTCTATATATATTTCCTGAATATTTTACAAATGAGGCATCCCAGTGAAGCCAACAGTCTTAAAAAAAGGTATTCCCTAGGTAGCCGAGGGTTGAGCTTTGCGTTTGATAAAATATTGATGCAGATTTCTAGTGCAACCTTTTGAATTTACCACTAATCTCTCAAAATATAATTATTATAGGGCGCTGCTAATTTTGGTATGTATATTGGAGGTTTTGATATGTATACCTAAGGTAAACCTTGTAACGGGATCTTGACTTTTTGTCGCTTGTTTTATCCTTATCATCAAAAATGTTAAGTAATACAATTTTACTTTTATTATATAGAATGTATTGGTAAAGATTGACAATCTATAACTATAATTAAAAGAAATGCATTTGGTAGATGCACTGAAAGAACGTAATAATCAATTTTCAGAGCGGTTTGCCGCATGGAATGCAAGCAACGACTATTCTCATTTGTGCCATTGGCTTCATCAACAAATTGGGAATATGTTACAGTGGCGACATATACTAAAAGTATTTAGGTGAAGTATCACTAGTTGTCGTTTTAAAACTTTCACGGAGCAGATTTTAGTTAAAACAAAATATGCTCTAACCTCCCGAGCTACAAGAGTTGCTGAGAAGATTTCGATAATCGGTGATGTCGTTTATTTAATACAATATTCGTTCAAATCAAATGCTTTAAATGTAAGATCATAACAGCAAGCCTCTATTTGTGTTTAACATAACAATCAAAAAATTTATTTTCCTATGTGGAGATTTAGTGAAACAAGATAAGTAGACACTTTTCGCTATTAAGTGATCAACATTCCGAGCTACTGGTTACACACATGCAATGTGTATTTGATTATACTAATATCACGTATATAATGAATACCTCTTAAATACGTTAAATTTAACTGTTCAATATTTTGATGTTGATTTATAGAAAGTTGTCAAAACATGGGTAATACACAACTACAAAATAAAAACGAAGAATACTTGTCTACACACTGTCATGTATTATAAATAAATATAAAAATAAAAGTCCAAAAAAGCTCACACTGAATCCAAAACCGAGGTAAACGCGTCATAATTGCATAGATCGCTGTCGCAAAGTGCCCACCAATAATTGTAAAGGGGTGCTTTGACGCAACCTCTCCAGATGTAACCATCATTTTTATGGCTTTAACGGCACAAACTTCATGCTTTTCACACTCTTCGGTCGGTAAATAACCACTGTAATGCACGAAATAATATTCCCGTCATTGTTTATTTATCATCAACCATCATAATTTTTTATTTTTCAAAGTTTACTAGATGGTCAGAATGCTCACCTGATGGTTGGTGATACGGCTGACCATGACACAGCGGCATTGATTGAGATCAACAAACAGTTTTTAATTTCTATCAATGCCGCGCTGCGCCCACACCCGCGACTACAGATGTTAGGTCTCTTATACCCGGTAATTTTACTCAGTAATTTCAGTAGCGGAGCAGCTAGCTCCTCAATGGCTCCTCTCCGATGGTCAAAATGGGGCAGGTTTAATCTAGAAGTGACGTGTTAACAGATGGCCAGAGTCCTAGGTCTCGATCAGCAGAACGAACAGTAGATCGGTAAGATTGTAAATCTGTGCCGATGAACTATAAATATAGAGCGTCGATGGCTCATTGGTGTGGACTGTTGCCTTCCTACCGGGAGGACACAGGTTCAAATCCCACCATGTATAGTCGCCATCACATATATATGAGCAGACAAGGTGACCAAATACATCTGAACAGTTTAAAATATCAATAAGTTCTATACAGTACAAGTTACCATTAATATCTAAACAACAACCGCTTCATTAATATCTGAACAAGTGCTTGTCAATAACTTCTATACACACAACTTTTCAACAGTATCTGAACACTTACATAACGTCAAATGTATTTAAAATGATTAAAATATCGAAACTGTCAAAGAAAATTGTAGTCGGAATTTTTGTGTAATAATCTATCAATTTAATTCAAAACTTTTTGGATAATGAGATGACGCTGGCAGTTTATAAAAGTTTGAATTTTTTCTCTTGTCATCACTAAGTATCTATGGCAATTACAAATACAAGCAAGCATTGCTTCAGTGGCTCATTGGTGTGGACTGTTGACCTTCAATCTGAACAGTGCAGGTTCGATGCCTGCCAATACCAATGTCTTTTCAAAATTTAGAAAATATAATTATTTATATGTACGTTTCGCCGAGACACGTCAACTGGGGACCTTCTTATGCTACACACTTATGGAGTGAGGCCATCGAGAAACACGGTGAAGCTCTTGCCGTGTCTCTTGATATTTCTAAGGCATTTGATAGAGTTTGGCACGCTAGCCTTATAAAAGCAAGCTTCCTTCATTCGGTATTCTTGATGGCCTTTGCACCTGGATAACAAATTTCCTGAGTTCCTGAGTAAAGCAGTCTTTGATAGCTACTGTTCTGACCACCAGGCTTTCGACGCCAGTGTTCCTCAGGATTCGGTCCTATTCGCAATTCTAATTCTTGATGCACATAAATAATCTGCTTATGCCCGGTATTATTGGGTACGCAGATGGCGGACAAAAATCTACCGGATTCAAGGGCCAATGAGGTAGGAATCCAGTCTTGTCAAGAAGCTATGGTGAGCCGTGTGGACGCGTCCCTTCAAGCAGTCTCCTCTTGAGGTGACGCTTATCTAAACTTGATTGAAAATTTTAACTTGTTCCGACTTTCCGGAATCTACGTGTTAAATATTACGCCTTGGGCCACCCTACTCTGGCTGACACTAAGCTAAAAAGCCTGGAGTATTGTCGTAGAGTTGCATTGCAAAAAAATTCGAAAGTTGTGCGTGAAGTCGGCCAATCGAAGACCACTAAGGCCTAAACATACTCTACGGGTAGGCGCGAGTCCCTAGGTGGGGACGGTTAATGAGCTGATGATGATAATGAACTTACTAAATAATTATTATCACACTAAGTGATTAACAGTTACTGAATAATAATTAATCCAGTATCGAATCAATTATCCAGAGTCTTTGTTAACTGAACTGAGCTAAGTCAGAGCTGAGACTGACCATCCCCACTTGCGCAAATAGCCGAGTAGTGGTTCAATGAGGATACTCGGATGACGTAGTTGTTGACGTGACTTATTATTACTATACGCTCACATAGTGATGATTTGGCTTGTTCTTTAATGTCATGCAGTTAAAAATGTCAAGTGTAACTAAGCAGGTAAACACTGCTTAGGTACACTTGACATTTTGACTGTTCAGATATTTTTGAAAAGTTGTGTGTATAGAAGTTATTGACAAGCACTTGCTCAGATATTAATGAAGCGGTTGTTGTTTAGATATTAATGGTAACTTGTACTGTATAGAACTTATTGATATTTGAAACTGTTCAGATGTATTTGGCCACCTTGTCTGCTCATATATAAGTGATGGCGACTGTACCAATGTGTATCGAGTTTTTTCGAAATAATATGTACTTTATCCGACGCTCTTACGTGAAGGCAAACATCGTGAGGAAACCTGCGTACGCCTACGAAGAGATTCAAAGGTTGTGCGTTGGCCATTCCGCACCGGTCCCACGTGAACGATTAAGGCCTATACACCCTTTACAGGTAGGGTCGTGCCCCTCGGTGGTGACGTTTAATGAGCTGATGATGATGACGATGAATACTGCACTCAAGTATATATATATCTACGAGTAAGTACCGACTAATTCAGCCTTAGTTTAATAGGATGATTAATAGGTCCAGCCTCATATTTAATATTCGGTTAGCTAAGTAATATTATCTCATGTCTAATTACATACTTACATGTTACCTTCTAAGCAGTTCGCACTGTCAAGCATATCTATTTTAGCCGTCGAATTTGTTTCACATTTCAAGCAAGACATATCCTTAAACACTGATTTTCTAAAGTGCCTCATACGTGAGAGTTCAACAACGTTATTGAGCCAATCATCGGACTTTGAAAATATGTGCGGCATCTCAGAAATTGATATGTAGTTGCATAGATTGCATGAACAGACGTAGGTGGTGAGGTTGTGATTTACGTTGAAGCATCCACGATCTATTACTCCAAACGGAGTGTGTTGTGAATAGCATACATCGTCCTCACGATCGCATATTGTCGATGGTATTCTGTAAAGGTAACGGTACATGCTTTATACTAATAGAAGGCTTTTTTGAGAAGCTTTCCGAGTATATTAAAATGCTATATGACCTTAAATGATTTTATTTAAAAAAATATTGTATAAAAGCAAATAACTCACAAACGATTCCTTGGATCATTGCATTCTTTAAGTGCAACATTGTTACAACGAATACAGGATCTCGTGTTTTCAGCTGTGCTTGTATCTGCGACTGATGTATTTTTACTGTTTACTGGAGTATTTATATTATCCCGTTCCTTTCGATCTGATTCAAAAAATATTAAATTTTTCGACAGGTGCATCAACTCCTCTTTTTCAGTTAGTTCTTTTAGTTCAGTTTTATCAACATTTATTGGCAACACCATTGTTGAATTCACATTCATTACTTTGTCAAATTTTGTTATATCAGTGCTACTACAATTTTCTAATTGCAGAGTTACATTGCTATTATCTACTTCAGTACTATTACTAATATCATACTGTTTAGTTTTATTTGTATATTGAATCGTACTAGCATTAGATGTTAATCCAATTATTTCTATGGCAGGATCAAAAGAACTGTGAGAAGGCACAGGTTTAGTAAGCGTAATATTATTGCGAATAGTATTGTCTATTTCATCAAGTTCATTGTATATTTTCTGAACATTTTTTATTAAAAATGATACCAAATGACTAAGACTATCATCAGTTACTGTGGCAGGTCTAGTTGTATCTTCAATAATTTCTTCTACATATCTTCTAAAATAAGGCAAAGAGTTCTTACTTATGACGATTTTGTCCTCACATTGAACTTGTATATAAACTATGAAATAGAACAAAGCAAAGTGAAATCTTTTCATCGTTTAAAATAATTATTTGTCTAGCAAATTATAGATGAATTTGATTGACATTTTATGTCACCTGCTAGCCAGATTTTATAAAACATGTAAAAAGATTTTATATCCTTATACAAATTGAAATAGCTTAAAAAAGATACATATTTGTCCTAGCAGAATAAATTCAAGTGTAGATTTAAATTCTTGTTCTTGTATTGCCTCTCATCGCCGTCAGCACTTTTGCGTGCTAATCTTAAATACTTTTTCATGGACAGGTTGGGTTGACATGTTTGAAATCATTGCAAAATGATTTATTGCAAAAATAATAGATTGAATTATACACAGGTGGAGACATGCATCCCCTAGAAACGTGTCCAATTTCATCATCGATGTTAATGTAACACAATTGATTGTGTCCACACGTCATGCTGTCCGTCCTAGAAAACAATAAACTGTTAATTAAATACTGCCGGAATAGTGTTTTCAATATTTATAACTGTTCAAAAGCTTAGTTTAGATTTACTTAAAAAATTAAGACTACACAGCATTCAAGTCCATTAAAAAACTATGAAAATTACAATTCCCACGTTAAAATGTATTAAAATAAAACGAATTTTATTAATTTCATAGCATATAATGATTTAAACTTATCAAGGGCATTGTTATTTGTAAACTCGACCTGTTATAACATTGATATACTGGCCCACTGAAACTACTTTTGAAATCATATTTTCGATGTTTTTAATAACAGATAAATTACTCACGACTTTCCAAGCCTACAAATTTGGTCTGCAACTTCATTTGTTCCGTTAGTCTCACACACTTTACACATAAGGTCAATGCTTTTGAATGGTGTTTGAAGAAATAAATTATCGTATATCCAATCATCGTAAGTAAAATACTCGTAATGAGTGTTGTCATATGAAGGCTTATCGTTACACAGGGGGCATTTACAATAAAACGTCCTGTTTCCACGACCTTGCATCAAGCAACCTCTTTTAATATAGTCGGGATGTAATTCCGTAAAGCATTGTTCTGCTTCTGAACATTTGAACTTTTCCGACCTGAAGAAATACATTAGTATGCATAAGCCTATCGATGAGTAGTCAGTAAGTACTGCATCAAAAGTGTCGGATTTCTTTATTCATATCATTTGTGTACATTCACATATCTATTTAAACTATTATTAATTTGATGCCTTTTTCTGTTGGTATCTGTTGTTGATAAGAATTATTTATAATAATGTACGTATTAAAATTATGAAGTTATTAATATGAATGTAAATAAAGCGTAATTCGTGTTATTAACTTTTATTTTTTTATTTTCTATGTATACAGGACGGTCAGGATGCTTGCCTGATTGTAAGTGATACGCCTTATCATGACAGAGTGGCATTAAAGGAGACCAACAACTGATAGACAGTTGTATTATCCACCATCAATGCCGCACTGCGCCCGACAACCGAGACGACAGATCTTATACCCAGTAATTAGATTGGCTACGAGTACAGTGCTCTGCGGTAATACCTACCTAGACGACCCCCCCCCCCCCTACCTGTGTTGGGGTATCTGTCCGTTCTATTATATATAGTTTTTATTTCACAGAATGTACCAGGAGTAAAGAGTATATTATGTATAATTATAATAATAAGAGTAATAATTACGTCATTCCACTTAAACACTCATGGTGTGGTGCCAAAATTAAATTTGCAAAGCAAGAAATACATTCCATTTTGCTTATAGAAGTATAATTTGTTGCGCCTCTTGTTTTTCTTACTGTCCCAAGGGCGCCATTCTTATTTCTTTCTCTCTCCAAATTTTCATATAATTTAAAATTTTGCACCAAAACTTTTCCGAGTTCATTATCATCAAATTTTTCATCGTCCACAGTAATAGCCGTTGTAATTACGGACTCACTCAGAGTTTTGTCGAAATTGTTTTCAAGCTGAGGTCTTGATGCAATTTCCTTTTGTTCTTTAATAATGCCAAAGTCACCGTTGATCCCGAAAAATAATGAGACTAATAATATTACACCAAAAAAGTTCATTTTAACAAGAAGCATTTTGTAGGTTATTTATTTGTCATAAACTGACAAAACCATCTTGTCACCTGATTAGAAGAAAAATAAAATTAGTTATTTTAGAAGTTTTTTCTTATTTGCAATTATTTATGAAAGTATTAAAAAAGGTTTCTAAGAGTGTAGACTCTTGTAAAGTAGTAGTACTTTATTCAGCTTTTAAATTTTATTTACATAGGTAGGTAAATTTTAAATGATACCGGCCGACCTAGTGTAGGGTGAGCCTGTTAAAGCTTTGGTTAATAAAGATCTCTTTTTATTTTTATAATTTATATTGGTTAGTTTTAAACACCTATGAAAAACGGAATATCCTGTTTTTTGAATAGTTATCCTCAGTCAAGTACAAGCGTACACTTTTGTTCCGTTAATAAGAATAGGACATTGATAATGATAAGTAGATAAAAAGCAACACCACAGCCTACAACGTGTTCCACTCATGTACTTATTCATATGAGACGAGTCGCCATCTCAAAAAGTACAAGGAACATATTGAAGAAACGCCTCGAACCGAAGCTAAAGGAGACTTGATAACACCTCTATGCGTTATTGATGCGCAGTTTGCCATAAAGTTACAAACGTTGGATACGGCTTATGTATTTAAAGTTTTACATGTACACATTTTAATGTTAGAACTACCTTCAATTTGACATCCCGTTTGCTACAATGGTTGAACATCGGCAAATACATCAAGGTTTCCGGGTTTACAAACATTTGTGTACACCTATAATTTGTATTAAGCTCTGCTAAAATTGCGCTGCGTGAATGTCTCTGGATATTTACATTTACACTTATCGATTAAGATTACGAAATTAAATAGAACTTTTCTTTACCAACTCTACTTACCAACACAACGTCAATATAAAAGTGTATGATGATATCCTTATGGTATTATCTTACCCAAAGCTAAAACATTTATTTATAACAATAAATAACATGGCGAAATTAGGTACATGCAAGCTTTGGTAATCAAAGTAACTCGACTACGTCCAAGTTTAATATGTGTATTAGTATGGTTTTGTGTACACGAGAATTGTGAATTTATGTGAATAAAAAATACACAAACTATCCCGGCATTTTTTAAAAATATTTTAACAGTTTTGTCCAGCTATCATCTTCGTACGTTCACGTTCTCTGGTCCTTCGGACACGACTCGCTGTACTATAATTCAAGCCAATAATGATTCATATAAATTTGCAAAACGAGCGAGAGGTGCAAACTGTAAGAGTGAGCGATGTAGGGTGTAATTTGCGTAAGGACGACCGCGGGCGTGCTAGTGCCGTTCTATAATCGATATAAAATTTTCGAGGTCTTTCTATTTTTTAACTGAAAAATTGTGTGGGATTAAGAGAGTGCCTACACTTACGGTCTTTATCAATAGGAAAATAGCTACTGGTAATGACAGTATTTTGGTAAATTTATGTGATATATAGTTTTAATTTAATAGAAACTACTTGTTTTTCCAACTCACCTTTAAAGCATCTTAATAGTTTTTACCTTTATTTTTTAAGCAGGTCTGGGTTATATTTTATTTACCTTAATAATATTGAAAATATAATATTATGCGTTAAAGAAGTATTTTATATAATTTTTTTGGTTTTTACATATTTTTTGGATAAAATTATTCATAACATTCACTTAAAGATAAGTTAACTTCTTATGATGATGATTTGAGTCTAATTACTATGTTACGCCCACGTTGTACAAAAGTCCTCTCAAGGAAAACATAACACGAAAAATTCAGATATAAACAACATAACATACACAATAAAAATAGGGAAACGAATAATCATATTATAAAATATGCTTATCTATATTTATGTCATCAAATTTTACCTAACCTTAATATTCTGAATCAAGCTGTACTTTGGGATGACTTGTTAAGCTTTATGAAACAATAACTGTAAAATAGTCTTTGCCGTAAATGCACGATTATACACTATGACATACTTTCTAATAAATATTCGATACACTTTACCTGACACTCAAATCAAGCTTGAGATAATGGTTTCGAAAATAAACATTCCAGATATTCAATATCGATAGAATTTTACAGCCCTTTGTTCGCGACACTATTAAAGCGTGTCATTCAGTTTTTATCGATGTGATTAAGCTTCACTCATTGAGGCATCACTTTGCATCGCCCGCAGTAATTGCAGGCAGTCCGTATGAAAAAAGCGACAATTGTCGTGGTTCCGTATATATTTATATATTCCGAGTACAATTTTGATGACTGTTTGGTGATATCTTAGCGGATTGAGTTAGTAGCGAAACAGCCAAAACAAATTTATAGTTGATGTCTTAAATACGTAGATATAGGGCATCTATATAGGGTATTTAGATGGACTTAAAATCTTTTTTGACTTTGGTGAAACTTCATAAGTTTAATTATATCATTCTTTGTTTCTTGGTAAGAGTACTTGAGGTCAGGCCGATGGACCATTAATTTGATAAAAATTTTTTTCCAAAACATTTGATAATTTTGTTTTTGTATCCATTTTTAGGTCATTTGACCACTTTTTTTTCTTTCACTTTAATTTTTTGAGGTATGCGCCAGCGACAAATATCTTGTTTTTTTTCTTAACTATACAAAGGAGTGAGTTTAATAAATCCAATAATCAATTTTAACAAAATAGGGCCTTGTGACTACACACAAAATATACTATAAATATATGAATACTTTTATGTATAATTTATGAAATTTACTTAAAAATCTATAAGTAACAATAGTTAAACATGAAGCTGCCAATAATAATTATACTTCTAAAACAAGAATATAAATGTAAACAAAACATAAAATGAGTTACATAATTAATTGTGTCTTGCCAGTGACAAGACTTACGAGGCTTGTTAAACTTCAAACACTGACAAAATTAAAGGCCAATCTTCAAATTTAAATAAAAAGACACTCACAAGGAAACGTTTCTAAGTTCGGAGGGCCTAATCATTAAACAAAAAACGTCCACCTCATCAGTCCTCAGTTATAAACTCTATTCCCTCTTCAACAATTACTTGAAGCTAATTTCTTAAGACAAGTTATTTGTTCTCCTTGAACAATTTATTGCTCCTCGCGAGCGGACAGCGGAACTTGTGAAGAAACCAACTTCAGATATATAATTCGACCTAATTTAAAACTTATGCAATTTAAAGATCGGCACGAATGCTTAACGTGCAAAAACTAGCAAATAAAACTAACAGTTTGTTTGTAAATTTAAGAATCATGATTTCACTTATGTTCCTTATTATACTAGTATGTACTGCACAACATTTCAAAAGTTGCTGCAATCTTTTGAAATGTTGTGCAGTACATACGAGTTTTATTTTTTTGAAGATTATTATTTTTACTACGCAATTTTCTTAAATACTTTTTCTTAAGGATATTACTTGAACACTAACACTTTATACACCATGACCATCACCGTGTGCCCGACAAACAATAAAATGTTTATAATGTCTGGTTTCTAGGCAATCAAATAACTTAACATCAAGTTTTTATAAATTATTCCTCTTAACAATTTTACTGTGTGTTTCTTTACTGAAATAGTGTCATTAAATGTTGAATAATTATAAGTTTTGCATTGAGTTTTAATGACATATTTGCATCAAAGTTATATAAAAGAAACAACGCAAATGTAAACCATTTCAAAACTTTCTTGCCATAACTCCGTTCCTACATTTATCCATTCACTTGACACTGGGTAAGGCTCAAAATTCTCATTCACAATTTAATGTCGCATAAAATCACACACAAGTCCACTAAAGCGCAAATCCCTCAGTATTCTTGTACCACTCTAGATTGTTTGAATATCCGTAAGATAACCTAACATGTACCTTTTTTAATATCAATACCAAGAAAAAAAAAGACTTGTAAATATTACATCGATAGTAATTTCTTTCTTTTCTTTCAAGTTAGAGCTGGAAAGTGTCGTTTCATAATATTGGACCTCATTAAACAGCTTAAGGTTAGTAAAAAAATATAAGTACAATTGTTTATCTACTCCAATAGCAAATGTACAAAATAAATATAAAATACGCGACTTTTTAAGACCTGCGGGTTAAATTCCACCTAATAAATTGATATTGAATTCCATACAGGGATTAATGTTAAACACGTCATAATATACGAAAAGTAGAATTAAGTGTTCAGGGATTTAAAATTCATAATACAATCATGAAAGACGATTTCGATAATTTTTTTTAAGTGAGAACTCAAATAAGTGGAAGTTATAATTTTCTATTTATCTAAGATGCATAGACCACTAGGTCGTCTGTATCTCAAAAGTTCAAGTCTGCAGGTATAACTGTCACCACTTGTATGGTGTCCTTTTCCTCACTGTCCTCCCTGGCGCAGGGTATTATAAAGTTTTTATTACATGTAATTTTATACGCTTACTGAATCACCGTGCAGAGCTCCAGTGCAGTTTATGGTTTCATAATGCGTAACATTTTGCATACCAGCTTGGTCTACCTTCCCTGTTTAGTTCCGATTTTTTTTAAAGATTTTTCACACAATATTGTTAATTGGACCCATCAAAACAGCTTATAGTTTAGCGTGTTGAATAAACTCACGCCTAGTTTGAGTAGAATAATCAGATATTTTTTCTCAAACTATTATGTTGTGTAGTGAAGTTTTTAAGAACTGGTACCTTTCATCATCATCACATCAGCTCATAACCGTCCCTATCGAGGGGTACGAGCCTACCCGTAATGGGTGATAAGGTGTCCTCGTGGGCCCAGTGCGCATTGGCTAACTTCACGCACAACCTTTGAATCTCTTTAGGTTTCCTCACGATGTTTTCCTTTACCGTAGGAGCGTCAGATAAACGTACATATAATTTCTTAATTTTGAAAATACATTGGTACTTGGCGTGATTGGAACCTGCACCCTCCACATCGGAGGGCAGCAGTTCACACCAATGAACCACTGCCGATATCCCTATGTATGTTTAAATCTTGAAAATAGCATGCATAGAGTGGTTTAATAGAAAGAGCGAATGAAGAGCAAGGTTTATTGTGTCTAATAAAATCCACTCTATAGTGAAAATTGTTATTTTTGAGGTTTTCAATGTGATGTCTAAAATAATTATTTTAGAATGAATCTTACGAGATATATCCAAATAATGTACTAGGTATTATACTAAGTGTCATACACATGAAAAAAATCTACAGTAAATTCTGCGATGGTATATTGTGAATTGTGTATATCTCGGATACACACTATAATATTTTTGTCATTAACTTTTTCTGACAAATAATGGCTTATTTTCGAGGTGATTTTAACCAATATAACATTGATCCTTATCCAATTTAAAAACTGTATAATGTTTATTTAATATAGATCTATACAGAATAATTTTTTTAATTAATATTTTCGAAGTTATTACACATTTAAAAATTGCGGGATATAGCGTTTGCAGCGGTACCGGCGCGGCTGAACGCGGAAGCTTGCTATGATATCAGCATTGCATCCGTGCGTAGCCGGGGTGGGTCGCTAGTTATTAAAAATAAAAAAAACAATCATACCAAATGTCACCTAAATCAGAAAATACTTCAAATTTGAAGTAAACAAATAAATTACTGCTTTTTTAATCCATTTCGTATAAATAAAACACAAACAATAATACACTGACCCTTCATAGCGTTTCTAATTAACACAATTGATGTTATTTAATTTTAAAATAAATGGTTCACAAAACCTTTGGTTTTTCTTTATCGTTGTTATGATCAGAGATGATACAGCTGTAAAAATATCTCATTAACTTTGCATCATTAGTAAAGATGAGTTGCGTGGAAATTGTGAAAGTCAAAAGATTAGTTTTTTCAGACGTCAACTCCATATTCCCTAAAGGTTAAAAATTGCAAATCCCCTTTCACGAGCCGAGGTTTTGAAATTAAGCCTTTTGTAATGAGATACTTACCTACTTGTGTTTTCGTTCTTTGGCCAAATTCGTTTGCGTAAAAGATTTTTCTGGTTTTTTACCAAGTTATTAATTTGGGGCGGTTGAAGTAAGACTTAATTTGATAGACTTTAAAGAACAAGAATATAATATTTAATCGAGGTTATTAATTGAGGACATTTAAGTCCGGTAAATATTTGGTTCATTAGATAGTTATTTAAAATTTAGATAAATATTCATATCGTTTATTTATATTGACTGCTAATCGCTGAATAGTGTTAAACAATGATGACGAATATTTGGAGCTTGGTCACATGAACGAAATCTAGATTGAGTATGAGGTTGTTATATATATCTTCAATAATATGATTTGCTTTTGAACACAAAAATTCACAGATTCAAACAACTGATTCATCTAACTTTTGCACAGCCCAATTTGTCATTATTTGGAATTTCCTCTATTGGAAGTTGTCGAACATAGTCTTCAACCTATGTCCAGCAGTGGACTGTGATAGGTTAGAGAAGAGAGAGAGAGAAGATAAAGTGTCGAGAAGAAATTTTCTCTTTAGTGATAAAACCTCCTTTTGTATTTTTTTTGTTTTCACTTCTGTATTTATGCGTAATAAAAATATTATTTTATCACTCGATTGAAAGCACAATTTCAAATGTTATTATTGATCTTCGGTAACACGAGAGAACTAATGTCATGATACAATATACCAATATGCTGTGGCAATTATTTAATTAGTCGCGTGTGTCCCTTTACAATTATTCAATCACAAGCCATAGATATTAATGTTTCCTTTGATTTAGATCTTCATGCCGTAATGCGAGATTGTATTAACACCCCATTAGTAGAGTATTAATCATGAAATAATAATGGATTATATGTTGACTTTAGACATAAACACTAGTTTCGATAACATTCTAAGATGCTTAAAGAAAAGTATGTAAGGTTTGGTATTGTTCATACTGTGGTCACCAACCCGCCTGCTTAGCGTGGTGACTACGAGCATCTACCCCGCATGAGCAGCGCCAGACAGAATTGCCCCTAGTTCCCGGCTATTCCGGCCCCACTATTCCGACCACGACTTGCGAAAGGTCGCTGGTGGAGGCTGGATGAGAAAAGCGGAGGCCGGGATATCTGGCGCAAAATGAGGGAGACCTATGTCCAGCAGTGGACTGTAATAGGTTGGAGAGAAGGTTTGTATTGCTTAAAGCAATACCAAACCGCCCAAAAAACCAAAGTCAGGGGTTTGAATTTCGTAGAAAGTTCCTTTTTGTGATTTTCCAGTGTACATTGCAGGCTGAATCAGCCAAGAAAGATTCCGTGCTTCGAGAGGCACGTTAAGCTGTCGGTTCCAGCTACTACTATCTTACGATATTATTCGTTAACATCCACTAATCTACAATGAGCGTATTAAGGTGGTAATCAATCCAATGTTTAAAACTTTAGGGCTTACTTCTATACGAACAATGCGCGATGTATCAGTAGATAATAGGTTGTAATAGTACCGATCGACGGTCAACATCAGAGAGTTCTTTTGAAAAATGGTTGTAGTAATTATTGGAAAAATGGTATTGACGTTTACCGGACATGTAATGTTTTTCTGTGACCAATGTTTATGAATCGCCAACCATCAAGTTAGCCACTTGTGTGCAGATGACAGAAAAAATATGGTATTGTATTTTGATCAAGCTCCAATCAAATTTGCGACTAAATTCAGCGAATATTAATTTTCAATAAATAATATTAAATTATCAATATTTAATAGTTATCTCTATAAATAATTAATTGAAACCCCAAATCTATCAATATGAAGGTAACAACAGAATATTCCATAAGTTTTATTTTACCAAATTCACACAATAAAGTTAGACGACCTTTCAATTTCAGATTAATAAAATTAATCCATTTTAGTGCTATTATATTTAGATTTAGGCAGAATATGGCAATTAGTACATCTCTCATGTAATTACAATATGAATTTTAGCTGAAAGGGCCTAATGAAATTACGCCTATCTATTCAGCTAGACGTGTTATTTTCATTCAATAGTTACTTAATTTGAAGACTAAACATTAATTGTTAATTCCAAAATCGAAACTAAATTAAGCGTCCATTTTTACGATCCAAAAATTTAATGACTCATTAAATATTTCAATATCTCTTTATTATTGACGACCAAGGGGTTACTGCCATCTCTTAAAACAGTTACAATAATATTACTTCGTCTTTCAGGTACAAAAATGCTGAAGTATCATTATAACAACACTATTTTAAAGTTCGCTCACCCGATGGTAAGTTATACGCTTTTTTTTTGACGGTGGGTACAAAATGCGACATGCACGCCGTACGTTCTCTGGATCGTACGGAGTGTGAGGCCGATCTCTGCGCGGCCTCTACCCACTAAAAAACTCCACCGATCACCCTTCTCCACCGGTATGGACTTGACAGGATCAACAATCGTAATCGACCGTCGTCGTCCGGTGGACATGTGATTTCCATCCATCTTGTTGACGAGTGCCATGCAAGAAACGAACGCCCAGATTCGACTCCGCATCGGGCTACCACGGAGGTATTTCCCGTCATCCTACGCCACCTGTGCGACCGCTGGAAGACTTAGCCCGCGCCAGGTTGCAAAGCGCCCCGAGTGAAGTATTCCTCCCTTTACAGGAGGGTTGCAGAGCCCAGATACGCGAGCCAAAGTCCCTCTCCACAAGCCTAGGAACCTGTCATCCCCGCCACAAAAAAGTGGCCCCCCTGGATACAATCTCGGGCCCTCGTTGCCAACGTAATATAGAGCGTGGAGCGCGAGAAAGTATCCCCTATCGCCCCGCCACAACATGTGGCCCACCAGAATCCCCCCTTGAGGCCAGGGTGCAGAGCCCCGGAGTGAAGACTAGGACCGGAGTGAATTCACTGGAACGGTGCAGAGCGAGCTTTCTCAAGAAGGGACCCACTACCGGAAACCTTGGAGTTCACCATCCCCCGCCACAAAATGCGGCCCCATGGAACCAGTCTCAGGCCCATGTTGCCAACGCAATACAGAGCGTGGAACGCGAGAAAGGATCCCCCTCCGCGAACCTTGTAGGCCCGGCATTCCCCGCCACTTAAAGTGGCCCGCAACAATCCCATCTTGAGGCCAGGTGCAAAGCGCCCGGTGGAGACTAAGTCAATCCACTGGAACAGTGCAGAGCGAGCTTCCTCAAAAAGGATCCACTCAAACAAACAACAGTTCAAGCACACGAGGAGGTAGCCGGCTTGGCACCCCGTAAGTTATACGCCTGCCTTAACTATGTTGAAGAAGACTCCACTACCTTAATTATTCTACTTAGCAACTACATATTTTTTACTCTATATACCTACTTGTACTGACGACTAAGGCCTAATCACCCTATGGTAGGTTCCTGCCCCTCGGTGGGGACGATTGATGAGCTGATGATGATACCTACTTGTAACTCCATTCATCATAATTGTTATATTATTCCTTATTCATATTATTTACCCCCTTAAAATATTTATATTTACAATTATTTTAATGAGACATCGAATGAAAACAAAGCAAGTAATTATAATATTTCCTAAAAAAAATCTACACGCATCTTCATTACCTCCGTTAGTAAAGATATAATTATTATTTTTTCTTACTTGCAACACCTAAAAGATACCAACCACGAATTCAATGTGAATTATATGTAGTAAGTTGACTGTTTCATATTAAAAATTCCTTTTAAATGACGCACTCACACACCTGGCTATAACCCTCTACCCTTCCTCTGATTAATCTAGAACTAATTCATCATCATTATTTAACTGATTAGATTACGTCACCAAATTCCAGAGAGACGTTACGTAATGAATGTGGTTTAAGTTTTTAAGGGACATTAAGCATCATTATTTCATTAGTAACAGGAAGTAAATACTTACTACGCAGGTAATTTTTTTCTTCAAACTTTCTATGATTTTACATGCGAAAGCAACCTTTATTGGATGTTAATTATTTAAATACATATTTCAGCAAGAAGACAATATTTAAAGACCACTGGCCATTATAATATCTTCTTCTTCCTCAGCTTGTGTTCGCTCACCGTTGGGCATACACCTCTCCAACTTTGCTTCACTGGGAACAGTTGTCTGTCACCCTTCTCGAAACTGGGCCCAGGATCTCCCTGACATCATCGGACAATCGGGCGTGTGGTTTGCCTACACTTATTCTGCTGGCTATCCGGGGTGTCCAATCCAGAACTCGCTTACTCCATCGCTCGTCATATCTTTGGCACATATGTCCGGCCCAATATAATAAACGAAGTTGTTTTTGCAGCGTTATGCTATTCAATCACATAGATCGACGATTCATATCTGGCGAACTAGCAAAAATAAAAGTGTGATATAGAAATAGAGAAGTATGTACCATCATAATAATTAAAGTATGTCGTACGGTACGCTACTGTAGAGACTCTCTAAATTAGAGTTTACCTTTGCCTTTACGTCATGGCTGTGTGAATGGATAACACTCACACAGCGCAATCTAGCTCCATATAAAGCGAGGTGCTTTAGTTTGAGTACTAAATAACTCATAAACATACTTATATATTTTTTTGTAAATACATAGATACTATACATAGCAACACCAAGACCATTACAAACAGACTTGTTCATGCACACAAATGTTTTTATTCCCGGGGATTGAAACCGGAACCCATGGTGTAATAGCTGACGTCTTAACTATTACATCACATAAGTCGTTTATCTTTTGAATCAAAATATCAACTTTTTAATAATGTAAATACTTGTATTAGTATTAAGATAAACAACAACCTCGTGTCCACAGCAATTACAAGTTTAAGAACATATGATATCATTTGTCTATAGTTATTAATGTCAATCAAATGATTGGTCATTACGTCATCGAATTCCAGACTCGGTCACATTGTGGAGTAAAAACCGTACTACGGCCACCGAAAGCCCGCAGAAGTGATAGAGTTACGTGAGATTCTAAGGACGTGGAGTTATAAATTTATTTAGTATCTGGAGGTGCAAGTATGGTTGGTATTTGTGAATAGAGATTTTGACATCTTATTATTTTAATATGATATGAATATTGGATGAGAAGAGCAGAGGTCCGGGATATCTGATGCAAAATGTGGGAGACCTATGGCCAAGAGTGGACTGTGATAGGTTGAAAAGAGAGAGAATATTACTATGATTTATAAAATTAGAGTTACAGAGCTTTATTCCGTCAAACGACTTAAGTTCTTTTTGATGACAAAATGTGCATTCAAGGAGATCCAGCAAATGAACGACATAGGTCCTATTTCGAATAAACAATTTCAGAAACAAGTCGCGTTTTCTTGTGTTAGAACGGACAAGCGTCCTTACAAAGTAACCCTTAGACGCTAGTAATTTGTCCAAGAGAAATTATTTGATATTCAGGAGTAAACGGAACATACTTGATTTCAGAATTATGAACGCTGTATACACATAACCATAACCAACAGAAACAATTGATGTTCTATTGTGTCTAAAATCTTGGCGGTTAAAGAGATAAGTCCACAGCTGGACTTCAGACCGCTTCATCGATAAAAAGAGGGTTTGCCATAATCTACATGTATGGTAGAGAATTGGAGATAACAGTATCTTTAAAAGGATTGGTTCAAGAAGAAATATACTTGTTCTCTGCTAAAAATATAATTTTTCTCTGTTTTGTATCTAGATAAGCCACCTCTAATGATACCCACGGAGAGTATTAATGGTAAAATTGTAAAATATAACACGGCATTTATAAGAAATGCATAAATTTACCATTTGTTTGCTCCTAATTGAAATGTTACATAATTATTCTTAAAAAACTGAACATGTTAATTAAGTAGTTCTTTGACTTAATGCAATGATTGGAATCATAAAATTAAGTCCAAATAAATGCTTAAGTAGAAGGCAAAGTTTTAAGAAAGTATAAGCTTTAAGAAACTTAAATTAATATTGGCTCGCAATTACCATAAATTAATCCTAACTTTATTCTAAGTTCTAATTTTGAGGTTCGGGCTCGAACTGTAAATAAAATTATCAAAAACAGTCAACTAAAGTTTCACAAACTCTGGGGGAAATTACGTTAGTCTTATAAAATTGCGAACAGAGAAGCGCGTTGGTGAAATGAAAATGCAAAAGATATGTATGTTAAAATAATATTAGATTCAAGATGGGGTTTCAAATTTTAATATTAAAACTTAATTTAGATTTTATTTAATACATATGTTAAAAAGTCGTTAAGATTGTCAGAAATTTCATTAAGGAATTCAATTTAATTTTCAACCGGATATTTTGTACTTAATAAAAACAAACAGATATAAAGTCAAAAAGTAAAGATAAATAGTTACCATAAAACACAATCCTTATAGAATTTTCTGAATAGACAAAATAAAATGTTACCATGTTTTATTATAATTCTAACGATAAGAAAGCAGTATTAGAATTAGATCCATTATGGTTATGGAAGATTGGAAAATAGCCTACCCCGCAGGTCCACATAAGTTAGTAACTAAGCAGATATCCCATTTAATAGTACACTAGTTATTACAAAGTTAAATACAAATATAATAGATACCATATCCATATTTTAATGTTACGTCTCTTAAAGTTGGTTTTATTTTTTAAAAAGCGATGTCGATAGCATGTAACTCTATACATGTGGACAGCCTCCACAGTTCGTTGCTTCCCGATCTGACCACCCGTTTCCCATGCTCGACACGTCAGCCTTTGTACTTTTATAATATGATGTGGGCTACCTATCTAGCCCAGTTGATTTTCAACATTAATGCTTTGAATATGAAAATTAACATGACACATTTCAAAGGGTTCTCAGGTGATAGTCTCTAGATAGGTCGAAATCGTCTCGAGAAATAGTAGTATTATGCATCTTGTGGTTGAGGGCACTGTATTAGCTAGAGAAATTACTGGGTACAAAAACCTAACAGCCGTCGTCTCTAAACATGAATAGTATTGAATTAATTTTAGAATACTGCTCTGTCATGGTCAGCATGTTACTTACCATCAAGTGAGGGAACTGACCGTATCGTACAACTTTATGATATTAAAAAGTGATTTAGGCAGCCAATCATACGGTTTAACGTGAAATATAATGAAATGAGGATAATACAATAATTAAGTCTTCTAATTGCACCTTTATCGTGAAATCCAAAAGAAGAGGAAAAACGAAGACGTCCATGTAAATACTTAAACAACCTTTAATAATTTAACCATGAGTAATACTTACATGTATAATGTTAAAATTGTACAATGTTACAAACTATGGTATTATGACCAGAAACGTAAATAGCGTACAACAAACAAAAGTAGCATGTCACGTACATGGCCAACTATATTTTCCCATATGCTAATCCTATCAAAACAAAGGTAAGGTCAGCATCACATACCAGTAAAGTAAAGCTGTAAATTTTTACGATAATCGTGTCTGCACTCGGTTAACGGAAATATTGTGAGGTACCTCTGTAGAGCGGAGAGATATTCACGATCGAACATAATGAAACCACTGCTTAGCACGCTCCAGACAGTTAACTGGTTGTGCAACCGAGTAGAGATGGAATATGAGCGCAATTGTTATTGTGGAAAATGTAACGTTAATATAATATACCAGACTCAGCAGTTTTGGTAGTTTGTCTAACTTCTTCCTTGAGAATAACTACAAATTTTCTGTGCTGGTTGTACGACTTCACGCACAACCTTTGAATTTCTTCGCAGGCGTGCGCAGGTTTCCTCACGATGTTTTCCTTCACCGTAAAAGCGTCGGATTACGTACATATGTTTTCGAAAATTCGAAAACACATTGATACGTGGCGGGATTTCAACCTCAGCCCTCGCGGTAGGAAGACAACAGTCCACACCATTGAGCCACCGACGCTCTATCTATAGTCCATGTTAATTCGTGTAATCAAGTGTCTCTGTTCACTCATATATTAATTCAAAACGCATTAATTTCGCAAAATATTATTCAATCGATTCAAGATTCCTCGAGTAAATTCTAATCAAGCTTTAAGTAGATGATTTAAAACAGCTACCTTTATGTTCTAATGATATTGTCGAGTTAGAATTATAGCTTGGTATAGAGATCGTGGTTTCGATTTTGCGAGTAACAAATACATAGTGAAAGTCACATTAATTGTTAATTTTTCTATTTTGGTAAGGAATGAACAGAGAAATGTGCAGGTTAAATCACCTGATTGTGTTTGCAAAGAACAAAGTTAGAGGAACAGAGTGCTCTTGGAATGTCGGCTCTGGCTACCAAAACGGCCATCACATGTAGGCAAGTCAATGACCATTCAGCAATTTGAAAACTGATTGAGAGCTATGTCTATATATTATTTATCAAATGTTTTCAATAAGAAGAATAACAACTGTTGGTGCCGAAGCCAACTCATTCGGTTGGTCGGTCGGTTATGCTATCCTTTTGAAGCACCTACTAAACACAATCTTCTGAAAAACTGTAAAAACACATTGAACTAAGGGGCAGGTACTTGCTGAGATTAAATCTTTTGATTCTTGAGTAACTTTGATTCAAGTCCATAAAATTGTATGAAATTATAAAACATCAACACTTTGTATATGATGCACGTACAAAGCAAAGTCTTACATTTTATTCGCGTTTCAAATAAAAATTCAAATAAATAAGCACAATACCCATATTTGACACGTGCTCTTCATATAAAATATTGCCAAACCCCGATAAAAGTCGTGAAAGTTAATAGAGCTGTTACATAGGATTGTGTTGTCGAGTTATGAATGGATATGAGTTGTTGTAAATTTTCATATGCAATGCCGATTAAAGAATACAAAAAATATTTTTTCATATTTTTTTATGGACGTTGGTCGGCTTAAAGTACATTGTACCTAACTAAAGAGCGTTTTTGTAAGAACTTTTCAATTTTATATTCATTATAGAGCTGTTTTTATGGTCTTCTATCGAATAAGTGGTTAAAACATACGATTACCACACGTTAAAAAAAGATATCATGGTATTCCTAGAAAATTTGTTGAATACAGTTTCGTATGCATCTTGCTATGCATGTGTTTATGAACTCGCAATGAATACCCCAACACATTGTTACCGGAGCTAAATTAAGCACACGTAAAGTTGACAAAGCTTATTCTATCTAACGCCACGTATCCTTTAACGTGGCCTTTGTTGTGTCTCTGGTGTTGATGGAACGTCCTCAGTTCGCTGCATGCAGTCTATGTTGTAAGATGCAGGGATTATCTTATTATATTAAACAGCACACTTAATTCATAAAATATTTGACACTGCACAAAGTGAAATAAAATTATACAGTTGTAATACCTGTAAATTCTAGTGTGTAGAAACAAATATTTTTTTACTTTACCTTTACTTTAAATCAAAGCATACTACGAGTTTGAGGGTTAAATCATGTAGCGGCTAGCGCGTGTGATTGATGATGCCTAAGATAATCAACTACGGCAATGGTCTTCCATCAGAGGGGTGACCGGTGAAACCGTTGGTACCGGCTATTATCTTATCTTAGGATGATTTAGACAACACCCACCGATCCATTTTGAATCTAGGTTATGAGTTGCTCCCCATAGCCACACTGTATAGAAAAACCCGTGTGCTAAACTGGTACTTTCTAGGCCAGATAATTATAGAATTCTATATCCTGAAGTAATGTATATCACATTTTGGATTAACTAGTGCTATGTGAGATGAAACATTTACTAATATAAAACATTGCTACACAAAATTACGTTGACACATCAAAAAAATAATAACGATAAAACCAATATGAATAAAATAAATAAAAAAGCGCAAAATCAACACGTAGCCAAGAGTATAGGCGACAAAAGCTATTAATGTGTTATATTATGTTATATGAGATATTTATCAACAAACATTGTGACTAATACATTTTTGTTTTAGTAACCAAAGCTTTCTGTAATCACTAAATAACAAAACCAAGTCTTAAATCGTCCCAGCAATCTAAGGTCGGTTGAGCAATTTCCAAAAGCCGCACACGCTTGCTTCCCCACATTGTGCCCAGTTGCAGTCGTTTTACGTAACACAGCATAAAGCTTCAGCCTTTCCGACGTCACACTGCGTGTCCTCTTTCTATGTTCATGTTAGCACACCGCGAATAATGCAAGAGATTAACTGTGGTTAGTGTGATGTTGCTAGCTTCGTGTCCATTTAATGTGCAAGTGGTAAAATGAAACTAATTACCTTTGCACGCTTATTTTGATATTGTATTTGTTTGTATGTGATAAGCAAAAAACAATGATGCAGCTAGTGGTTATAGAATTCAGTGGATCCAGTAGTAGTAAAACAGAGACTAGTAATGTGGATTGAACCGCATTTTTAGAAAAATAATTTATCTTAATTTTTGTGTCTGTTACGTCATCATCATCAGCTCATTATACGTCCCCATCGAGGGGCACCAGTCTACCCGTAAAGGGTGTATAGAACTTAGTCGTCCACGCGGGTTCACTGCAGATTGGTCGACTTCGTGCACAACCTTTGCATTTCTTCGTATGCGTGTGCAGGTTTCCTCACGATATTTTACTTTACCATAAGATCGTCAGATAAACGTACATATAATTGCGAAATTTCGAAAATACTTTGGAACGTAGCGGATTTGAACCTGCACCTTCCAGATCGGAAGGCAACAGTCCCACCGACACTCAGCGTGTCTGTTACGTATTGTATTGTAATCGTCCTTTCTCTACTATCCCTTCTGAATGTATTTTAAAATTTATGAATAATTAAATATAAAATACCATAAAAATCCCAAGTAGTGGGGTCATTTGTACAAAGGATATATTTTCTTCACATGTGTCTTGGTATTATTTTACTAACGCTCCAGATTTATTTATTTATTTCATAGGAGGATCAACAGCAATGAAACACAAAAATATACACAAATAACAACAGGTAGCCAATTAAAGGTCCTCACTAATAAAGATTGTATAGAAAAGAACACCCGAATGCTTAATAAGACTAAACAATTAAAATACAACAAATGAGCCAACACAAAATCAACACAAGAAATTACTCAAATTTGGTACTTTCAGATTTACATACGAGCCCATGTAGGCACATAACAATATCCTGGCCGAACCCATAACCATTCCCTTCTAAGCTCTCACGCAATCACGACACTGGTGCTTCTCTAATTGTCTTTGTGAATGTACCTTCGCAATTAACCACATCGGACAGATGCCATAACCGGGTGAATTGCCAATCAGTTAATGATTGTACCTGCGTGTTGTTATTGTCCCAAGTGCCGAGAACGGGTTAATTGTCAAATGAAGTGGCAAATGGACACGCAACATCTTTGCTCAAAGGTAAGAACAAAACGACACCAGTTCTTGGGACTATTACGCACTGAACTTTATAGGCACTTTCTGGTTATGTGACTAGAAGTGGTGGTAATTACAAGTTTTATGATAGTATAAAAGATTACCAAACCTTAATTGCTTTCTTCAAAGACGTCTCTAAAAAGAACGTGCTGGTTTTTATTTTAACCTTAACCGTGTCACGAAAATAGAATGTTTCCTTTTGTTTTAATAATGATTATTTGCAATAATCTAGAATTGCGAACATAACATTGATGATTACGCAAATATTTTTAATTTAAGCTTGCAGATACAATGGCAAATACAAAATAAAAATACTTGCAAAATTAAGACGCCATTTATCACGCCATAAAAGTAATCGCAACTCACAACATTAAATTAAAACAACATTGCCTCGATTCTTGGTAGCATAATTAAAGTCAATTTGTTTTCGAATTGAACTCGCCAATGCGCGTTTGTTTCCTTGTTCACTCTGTTCCTTTTCACTTGTTATGCGTTGCTCACGTAGACGTGTAATACTACAATAAGGCATACAAATTATCGCTTGTGCCGACGTCTGCCTCTTTTTAAATTGAAACTGCCTTTTATGGTTTAAGTTAGATAGCATTATCGACTTTCATTGTACAGTAATAAGGTTTGGATTAATAAAAACATGTATGATAGTGAAGACCTTTTGCATTTCACGTTGAGGTCAGTGGTCGGCACAAACTCGGTGAGACATGATCATGACGGTAAGCTTACTCCACACCTCGTTATGTGTTAACAGGCATATTCTCTCACGACAGGATATTTATCTGGAAAACTTCAAAATGCGAATGGTAATGATGAAATATAATGCAGCTTCGTGAAAGAGATAAATATAATTTTTCCAGTTTTTAAATATTTTATATTTTATAAGTAAATTTGTCAACATAGCTCGCCGGATCAGTAAGTTGAAATGGCAGTGGGCCGGTCACGTATGTCGCAGACCCGATGGCCGTTGGAGCAGACCAGTTCTGGAGTGGAGATCGCGTTTTGGCATCGCCGACCACGACACGACCACGACATCTCCAACCCGATGGACCGACGACTTGAAAAAGGTCGCTGGTGGAGGCTGGATGAGACAAGCGGACGACCGGGATATCTGGCGCAAACGGAGGACTATATCCAGCAGTGGACTGCAACAAGTTGAAGAGATTATTGGAACATTAATGCATTTTACTTACCTCCTTTTCCAGAGCGTGTTGTTGTATTTAATACTATATTATGCACCACGTGCGGGAATCTTAATTAGATTATATTTATTAAACACAAACTTGCCGTTCCAAATCTCAGATTGCATAAGGGAACTCATTTGTGGGATTAAGCATTAAAATATTTAATAAGCTACCACAAAATGTAATTGATTTACCCCAGCATAAGTTTAAGTCTCATGTAAAGTCGATTTTAATAAAAAAAGCTTACTATAGTATTGAAGATTATATAAATGATAAAAACTCATGGACATGTTGATTTCCACGCCTGCACTACTTTTTTTATTTGTTATCATCTATTTAGATTTATATTATAATTAACTGCTTAATAGTACTTTTGTAGATTATTATATTTTTACCAACACTTAATATGATAAAAATTTTAAATTTAATTTGCTTTATATAATTATTTTGATTACAAATGATTCTGTATTCAACACATTTTTTTCGAAAAGAGTAACTACTGAGTTTCTTGCTTTCTTCTCAGTGGAAAACTACCTCCCGAACCAGTGGTAGCTTCATTCGACATTCATAAGTGTTCTATAAGGACCTAACCTGAATAACACTTTTCATTTCATTTCATTTCATAAAAGATACAGGTCAATCGTGATAAATTTAAAACACATAAATGTCCTGTGGTTAAAGTCACATACCTTGTTTAAACTTAAATCACCTATGTAGGTCACTTTGGACTTTATTACGTATTTACACCAGTCGGCGTGGAAATGCATTGTAAATATTGATAATTTATTATACGCCATGATGTGGCCCGGATAATATATAAATCAAATGGATTTACAATACAACAATGCAGCTACGAGTAGTTTACGTAAGAACAAAGAAACCATTACACATATAAATACATATTGAACTATATTTAATAGCTGAAGCCTCAAAAACATACATATAATTACAATAAACTTTCAACACATACTCGTAATTTCATATTCATACATACGAGAACAAAAGAGATTTAAGAAGGGGAAAAAAATTGCTGAAGAGAAAAGGGGATTTTGGGCTTCCGGTAAACACACTGGGCGGTTTACAGGCGTTGTTCATGCCGGTTTCTTGTAAAACATTGGCAACTTCAATCGAGCCAAATACTACTGCTACTTCTTCATTCGTAATATCCACTATTCGATAAGACCTCTTTCATTGATTTTTATCGTTAACTGGATTTCGAAACGTAACCCACCATGCTTTTCCAGTGCATATTGGTAGATAACAGTCTCCTTTGTTGTTTGTGTTACATTTTAAATTAAATTCTAAATGTTATATTTTTATCACACATAATATTATGTATAGCTTTGCCACCATTTACATATTGCTAGCTTTTGCCCGCCGGTTGGCTCGCTGTCATTTTGTGGTAATATAGTTCCACTTTCTGATTCAAAACACAAAAGAGAGCTCGGAACAAAATATTATTTTAATACGCCACTGTAAACGGGATGATACGCCTTTCCTTTGATTTATTAACTTTTACCTTGAAATTTGCAAAATCATATAAAAATTCAGGGTTTGGGGGCTAAATGGGGGATAGTTCTAAAAAAACCGTGAACCATTTTGTGTTAGACTTTTCTTTGTTGATAATTGCAAAACGTTCACAAAACGTCACGTCAATTTAAAACACACAACAAAACAAACAAAGACGGACAAACAAACACACACACTTTAACATTTATAATATTAGTATGGTTCAATCTACGAGTACATTTAACTCTACATCAAAATGTAAAAAAAAATACAATTAATGGAATAAAACCAAATTAAATGAAACCAAATTTTCGATATCAAAATACGGTATGTGTGTCCCAAAACATTTGTTAATACATTCGCTGGTCGATTTGCCCAAACGTCCACACACATCAATCCTTGGCGGCGTTTAACCTAATTCTAAACTGTAACAATACAATCCGTAACACATCGACGACTTTGATGCAAAGCATTACTGGATATTTATGTATGTTCTACAGAATAACAACTGGACAATTGATTGAGTTCAACACATTTGCAAATTAAATTTCAAACAGTTAACTAAAAAATACAATTATAATATTCCGGCTTTCATTATCTGTGGCTAAGATATTGAAATTATTGAATGTTCACTTATAAATTCAATCTGTAAATTCTGATTTTCTGTCTTTTTCTCAACAATTAAAACTAACGAGTACTACCTACATGTTTTACTCATTTTAAACCTTTCATGTGTGATTCCAATCTTTAAATTATTCATTGTTATTGACAATATGTGGAATATACTCGTATATTTTTTATTGGTATTTGTTATGGCCAATATAAGAACATAAAAAGGTAAGCTAGATACATGATAACATCACCTTTCTAAAATATTATAATAATACCATCTAAAATTACTTTAAAAGGGATCTCTATCATAAACGTTACATTAATATTATCAACCTCCAACAATACCTCAATCAATGTTTTCTTAAATCACCACTGATAAATACGTAACAGAGATAACAAACCTAACCCGCCGGCTTTATCGCGAGTGCGAAAATCTGCCGAGAGCTCTATTTAATCTGCCATAAAAAATATCTCACAAAGAAAAATAACCAAGCCTGGTTGGGGATATCAATCTTCGATACTGTGCTGCCTAAACTACGTACGAAGTGGATGATAAACGGTCCTTTATGTTTTGCGAGGAGCGTAATTTTACTGCTCTATAAATGAAGATAAGATTGCAGCTTGGATTTATCCGACAAAATCATGGCGATGTTTATTATTATTTTTTAAATTAAGTACGGCTTTAATGCATGTGCTTTTATAATAAAAAACAATGCATTTGAAAAACCATTTAAATTTTAATTTAAGTAAAAATATATAATAAATCTATAAACCAACAAACCTACAAAACGCAAAATGTGCCCCATATCGCTGTCCTAAGTCTTCAATATTTTTTTTGCTTACAACAAAATTTTGCATGTGTAGCAAGGATTTACAATATGAGACAGAAGAATACTCCCACCATAAAGCAAATGCATTTTATGAACATTTAACATAACGATGATTTCGGATATTATTATTGTTGTCGTTCCATTAAAATAAGGATATGATTACTAATTTTAATGAAACGATATTTATATCGACCCTAATACTAGGTACGAAATCGTACTGTCCAGTAAATCCCATATTACGTTCCTGTAGTCAACTAGTTATTATTATTGTTAACCACAATCCAAAGATCATACCATTACAAGCAACATCCAATAGGATTAACTGGTGCTGATGAGACGTTGAGGTCAGAAACAGTTTTAAGCGTACGTGGAACATATGAACCTCTGTGTGTATAAATCAACTCTGTGAGGCGTGCTTTAAAATGACTTCATGTGATACACGGTAGCGATTTTCCATTACTTATAATATTTGAAATACAAAAAAACGTAATAATTTTGATGCATCAGTTTGCAAAAGATTCTAATTAATTATTGTTTTTTAATCATCCTTAAGATTGGAATAGCCACTTATTGTCATAGTTAACTTTTTAAATTACCGTCTAATATTACTGTTGAGTATTTATTTATTGATGCGTATTGTGTACGTGGTAATATTCCTTGGTATTCGGTTCGAGGTTGAGTTGAGTCACCTAAAAGTGAAAAAAAAATCACTCTTGAAAATTTTGTTATTGGAAAATATAGCTATCGCAATGCTATTCTATGATTTAATAGTATCCATTAATAGATCGCCATTTCTTATAATTTAAACTAATCCTATGCCAGCAAAGCTTGTTATCCGCTGCCTTGCGGGATTCCCTTGGCCTTCATTACAATTTTCGTCTAATATTACGTATGGATAATAAATAGGCTCCCGAAACTGTTCCCTATTTTAATGAGCCGCATGAAATGATATTTCTCATTTTGGAAGATACTTTATACTATTATTTATCATTATTTAGAAATGAAGTCCTATGTATTTATGTTGGTTTCAGATTGGATGTCTGAGTATGCAAATTCATTTATAATTTATGCAAAAAAATTCATAATTGGGCTTATTTATTTCATTTGACTAACAATATGCTTATATGATCTTAAGAATTTATTTGTATCATTATATTATTTTATTAAAATTACTTAACAGTCATGTTTGATAGCATGATTATCTGTAGTCAGCTGTCACACTATTTTTAAAAATAGCATTTTCTTTAAGGATGAATAAATAAACAAAACTTTTAATGATCGATATAATGATATTTATTATAATTACGAAAATTTTAATCGTGAAGTAGTTACGATAATAAGTTTCTTCACGGCTACGTGTCTCAGTATCATACGGATAACGTTTAGTTTTTCACTAAAAGGATGACGTCATAAAATGGTCGACTTCGTATTTTGCTCGAAATTGGATTCTTTTAAATAAAATGCTTTTATTTGATTTCCTCATTTTAATTCAACCTTCCAAAATAAATTATTATAATAATTAAATTATTCATAATCCAGCCTATAATAACAACTGGATTACTTGCAACGTGGGTTTTAATTTTGACAGACTGAAAAATATGTCCGTTTAGTATGTTTTCATGTCTATTTATTTAAATTTGATCACATTTATTAGTATATGATATAATAATACTTGTGCTTAGTTTCTTAAATTTCGAATTATTATAAAATAATATGCTTATTCCTAATCAACAGTTTTAAAGTTATCTGCACCACAAATTAACTGCATGCATCCAGCCATACTCACCGCGACAGCTATACCAGATTATCAGCTAAGTCTCCAAAGTTCTGTAATTCCAGCTAACATGTTGCGCAGAGGAAGTTTGCTAGATTGAGGTCAGTAACTACTGATGACCGAGTATATAAGTTTTATATATTATGTATCCTTAAATACATAGGTATCATGATTGAAATAGGTTAAGAAAATCGGTTTATATAATTTTAAGCTTATTAGCTTAACTATTGAGTAACTGGTAAATTTTCGATTTCAATTAATGTTCATACTACACAATGTACTATCGTTTGAAAACGATAATAAATGAAAAAATACTTCACAGACCTTTCCATCAGCAATTTACTTCATTTACCTGTGTAGAAACTCAGTTTGCATTACTTGTGAATTAAGCAAGTGTTTTTTTTTCTGCCACGTCGCCGACTAATCTACGAATTAATTTCGTAAATAAAGTGTTTAATTTGTCTGTCTTGGAAAATTCGTAAATAATAATAATAGCGGCTTTAATATTTGGTAAAAATACCCACCGCGCTGAGTAAAATTTACAGTGGCTTACATATAATCTTTATTAGTGGCTGAGAAACTATTATTCAAACGCACGTTGGTTGTGGCCGACTTAGTAATTGAGAAGGTAACATAATCCATTTTCTGAGGCGAAAAGAAAATCTGACTATGTCGGACCCTCTTTTGTTCACCCAGCCTGTATTAAAATAAAAATTTTTATTATTACGCAAAATACGATATAATGTCTCGTAAAATGCTTTAAATCCTTATATTGCGTCTTAAGAAAATATTGGTCAAACAACATTTTCGCACCCAATTTTCGTTTAAGAATTGTAAATAAAAATTTAAAAATGACACGCTTATCAATTAAATAAAATTATCACGCGTTAAACAAAACAGAATGATTAAATATAGCATAGGCATCATCATCATTACAGCCTAATTATGTCCACTGCTGAACGAAGGCCTCCCCTAATGATTTCCACGCGGACCGATCCCTTGCAGTTGACATCCATCTGCTACCCGCCACCTTAACCAGATCATCCGTCAGCATAGGCATACAAATGTCTAATAATAATTATCATATAACAATTCACAATATACATCTTATTAAATCGAATGAAAAACAGACGGCACCGACACAATAAATATTCAAAAATTGTATTATCTATTCAATATCATTTCCATTTCATAAAATATGAACGTGTGTGATCTTTGGATCAATTACGCTAAATTAGTCTATGCTAGTCTTTTATTAAATATATTTTATATAAAAAGGTCTTTGAGCCTCTTTCTGTGAGATCTTTTTTTATTTATTACAATCAATGCTATTAATTTAAAACCGATAAAAGATTAACCATTAAACTGCTCAACATTATATAAATCTACCAGCGCGAACGCCTTAAACCCCGCGTTAAAAACATTAATACTTAAAATACCGAAAGGCAATATTTTATCCGTTGTATCGATAATGAAATATACAGCTATACTTTACCAGTTACCATGCGAGGGAGGCGCACATAAGTAATATGACACTCATATTAATGCTTACGATGATTTAGATAATGATAACGAGCCACAATAAAACTCAACGCTACGCCGGACCACAACTTCAAAACTAAAATTCTTTTAAGGTTATAAAAACGGACGCACACAAAGCATTTAGTACAACATTGACATGAAGATTAGGAGCTATATTTGTAATTAATGAAATCAGTTTCCATTTTAATGAACGTGGGCAATCAAGTGAATTTGGGTGGCGTGGCCGGCGTCTTTGACAAACAATGATTGAATCATAAAATCGGATATTAATCACTAAATTCATCTCTATTGAAAATGACTGACATTGTGCTTATGTATGTTAATACGAACTGCTTTTAATTTATTGCTAAGTTTAATGGTCGTTGAGACGAGTGTTTGTAATGTTTTCTATTGATCGGTACCAATTTAAGAGGCTGTAACCTTTTTACGATGGATTTACTTTGACATTGTTTTAAAAGCAATATTCCCGTTTCATTGCCTCTTGTCCCGGTTACAGACACATTAAATCTTCATTTAGGTTTTGCATTGCAGTGAAAAAAAATGTTTTGTTTTCGAAACAGTTACATAATTATACATGGTTGCCGAAGTTGATAACAAATATTTATCTTGGTTACTATTCATATATATATATATATAAGGCACTCATGCGCAATGTGATATGGTTTTCTGGTATTCAATACAACAATATTTTCAAGACTGACAATAAATTTAAAAACCTACTAAGATAGTTACTTCTCTATTTTATTTTCAACCATATTGAAACTTCATAACATACAATATCGGATACTTCTGTGCTGAAGTGATAGAATCTTTTAAAAATCAATGAACGCTCTCAGATGTGATGCCGGGACAAACGCCGCTAGCTCCAAGATATTATCAGCAGCCACCGGTAATGAGACTGGGGTGTTAGTCAGATGGAAACAGTGGGACATGTATTTTTAATTCGTATTTTTTAACGTAAAGGGTACGAGGAACAGTTTTAACACATAGATGTGGACGACGCGATAACAAACTTGATACTTAAGGTTGAGATATTTATCTACGAGTATATAAAAATTTTAAAATATATTTTTTTCTCTCAGTATTTTTTTTTTAAAAACAGATACAAAATTTTATTATTGGCTTTTAATGACCTTCCCCTTTTGTACTTTTAGCAATTACATTCAAAGTTCCGTTTCTTCACCATTCGATTATATCACATCGATTGGTCTTGCCGCACACCGATCTTGATAAGCAACTAATTAAAGAATCATCCAGCTGTATAGCAAAGTAGCCCGGCATCTGAGGTGATACCTCGTCTTGTAATCGAGAACTCGATGCTTGCGCAATCGAGCAAACGGATTGATTTGGATTACGGGTATAATTAGCTCCCTCAACATAAAACATGCGCTTTCTTAAGAAATGTTTTTGTGGCGTTTTTTGTGGATATCGTCGTATTGTATTGCGAAGATACTAAAGAAATACGTGGCTAAATAACGCTGACCTGGTTTGGTAATAAAGAAGATATTGTTAGCTCGTGACTTTTGATCAACTGCCAAAAATCTTATTAAAGATAATGATATAGTTCTTTTAATCTTAATGAGACAGCAGACAATATAGTGTTACTTTGTCAATGCTTTTCTCAATAAATCTTTATTATCGACAATGATTGTTTTTTACTAATCGTTTGAATATAGATTGTACAATGGCATAGTCAGGATTATTATTTGTTCGTATAAATAGTTCAAAGGTATACTTAGATCAATGAAGAATCAAGTTCAAAGTTAAATCCATTTATTATAATAGGTTTACGAAAAGCACCTTAGTTCAACCCTGTTGTTATAGTTTTAAAATACTGACGTAGCTTTATATTACTAAATAGTATACGGAGGGCAGTGGTAACTAGCGGCTTAGTGTGCCCTAAAGGACTAATGGAATTATCTTTATCTGTTTCAATGAATTTATGATATTTCACACAATGTTACTTTAGCTATCATAATTTTGTACATATGTCTGCTATTGTCTGTTTGAGCAAACGCACATCCACACATATGTGTTTTTAATATTTAATTGATATCAATTAAATATTATAAAGAAACGTTCAAATGTAAACAAAATATACATTTTGGTATTTTAACTAGGGGTTAATTTATAAAATTTTACACTTATGAAAATAAAAAAAAATGTAAAAATAATATATAATTTTAAGCTAGTGATGCACGTGACACACATAAAGTTATTTATTTGTAATCAGAAAGTTGTGCCTAATGATTATTTGGACAAGGTTATAACTAAGTATTGTTATACTCGTTAAAATAAACTCAGGTTAGTTAATCCCCATTTATTAGATTTTCATTTTCTCACCACTTCTCAGGAAAACTAACGCTCAGCCAGCCACAACTGCTCACAGCTGTTGCATGACGTCATTATTAAAGGCTTTTCAAGAACAGGTGCTGATATGAACGAGGGTGAACGTTTAATTAATGAACACTAGTAGTTTCATACGTAAGTGTCAATGTGGTGATACAGGACTGTAGCGAAATATTAACAGTATTTTGTCTAGCTGCATTGTTTATTTGAATAATAGGGAACGACACAAATAGAGCAACTAATGAAACACCATAGTAATAAACCTAACCGAAATGATTTCAAAAAATTTCCGCGTGGTCAGTGCTATTATGTAACGTAACATATTGAGTTACGGTATTATATTAGCTATTATAACCATCTGTCTTAGAGACGACAGATGTAAGGTCTCTCATACCCGGTAATTTTACTAGCGATAGTTCCCTCATCCAGCATAACGCTTCTATTTTACGTGACGATATCTGGCACATCGGTGGTACCTATACGACTCAGTATTGATTCTACACCATCTTTCCCGGAAACGTCGACAATCACACACGGATCACGTTGTTTTATTTTATTAATTATCAAATCTCAAAGATGAATTTTCTCGTACTCTAGTCAAATAACGGTTTAGTAATTATGTTTAATTTTAAATGTTAAATAAAATTGAACATATTAAAACATTGTTCAGTTCGCTTTCAAGCTAGTTTTTTAGTATGAGCCTAAAATAATGTGTTCAGAATACTTTAGGATGTTTCGTATTCACTCGCAGATAGATATGCGAAATTACTAAGAAATAATTAAATATCTATCAATAATGATCCCGGTATTTTTAAACTAATTTAATATAATTGCAGTGTACCAATTATACGTGTAATATTGCATTGCCTAAAACAGACTATGAACTGAAGTCGTAGCACCTGTGTTTACCTAACAACTTTTCATACGCAAACTCAACACGTAAAACATCAAAGTAACGCTTATATTTTGATCACAAGTTTACAACACCCTGTGTAGTTTGAAACAAATCAGTATTCTAATGAATTCGTCAACTCCCGCTCCGTGTGCAAAGTTTAATTAGCAACAAGCAAGTCTATGATAAATTACCCCTTTATGGTGATATTAACTTACGGCACACTTGTAGCCTGAAAGACTAGTAAAACTAGTTTGTTGGGAAAATTAGAACAAGAATGTTGTTGCTGAATGAATATAAAATATGTAGGAAAACAGCACTTTGCAAAGTTTGCATCAAAGAGGATGTTTTGCGCAAGTTCATTGTTTATAAAACCCATTAACTGTATAGTTTTAGTTGTATACATAATAATAACAGTCTATATTATCGTCCAACAGAAGCCATATACAAAGGGTCCTTTTTGACTGTATATAATAAACGACTGCCAGCTGAATATTTAAAAACACTGATTGACGAAATATGATCCTTATAGCGTAGCGTAGGACGCCCTCCGGCCCGATGGACCGACGACTTGCGAAAGGTCGCTGGTGGAGGCTGGTTGAAGAAAGTGGTGGACCGGGATGTCTGGTGCAAAATGGGGGACACCTTTGTCCAGCAGTGCACTGCGATAGGTTGAAGAGAGAGAGAGATCCTTTTAATACTATTACCTGGGGTTACCGCCATATATTAAAAGTATATTAAATAATTTTACTTCGCCTTGCAGGTACAAAAATGCTGACGTATCATTCAAGTAATACTGTTTTAAGATACATATTGTGTTGGAAGTAACTATGTCAACTATAAAGGTTACCTACCAATCTGTACTGGGCCCGTGCAGTGGGTTACTGCCGAAAGTCCCCATAGCTATGTTGTGTGGGACTTGTGTGTGCAGTGAGATAATACAGGCCGATAATGTATCACGCATATTAACTGCCCCAATGTAATACGTAAACGTATAAAAAAGAATGTTTAAGTGACACTTTAGTGAACGCAAAAGTGTGACAGTCTCGGTAATTGTACTCTCTGTATCCTAAACTGTTATGATAAGGGAAACATTAGAAATTAAGATATTTACATAAATAACCTTATACACAGCCTTTCTCAGATATAGTGTTAGTATCCTTGTATGTATATTTCTTTTCCATTTTGTTTTTACATTCCAAACTTATATTAGTAATGATAATGCTCTTAAAGATTCTTAATAACAAAAGACAATGTGTTAAGGCTATTCGACTTCTTTCCGCATTTCAATTTTCTTTTATTCTTTCTTTTATATTTTTTTTTGTTTTATATATGTTACATCTTCTTCATAAACACAAATTGAAAAAAACATCTACCTAATTTTATTTCTTAATTTATTTTGGTTCGCAACATCGTGAACATAATTTTATTTAAAGTGTATAGGTATATTTATCATTTGTTTAGTACCCATAATACAGGCTTAAGTCAGTCAGTGGATATACATTTTATACCATGAGTGAAAGGGACGGTCAGTGCGCTTCATCATCATCATCATCATCAGCTCATTAAACGTCCCCCGAGGGGCACGAGCCTACCCGTATAGGGTGATTAGGCCTTAGTCGTCCACGCGGGCCCAGTGCGGATTGGACGACTTCACACACAACCTTCGAATCTCTTCGCAGGCGTGCATGAAGGTTTCCTCACGATGTTTTCCTTCACCGTAAGAGCGTCGGATAACGTACATATATTTTTCGAAAATACATTGGTACGTGTCGGGATTTGAACCTCAGCCCTCCGGTAGGAAGGGACAGTCCACACCACTGAGCCACCGACGCTCTACCTGGTGGTAAGTGATACGCCTAACCATGAATCAATGTTGTTGGAAAATAATAACAGTAGGTATTTTAATTTTCCGTCAACATTGCTCTGTGCCCTTCACCCGAGACAACAGATGCTAGGTCTCTTATACCTGGTAATTTTACTAGCAACTAGTGACCTCCCCTTAAACACACAAGTGCAAAACACTCCTATTTTACTGGACGATATCTGGCCCTGCAGTACCTAGACGACTCAGTACAGAGTCTACCACCTATTTAATGTTTAATTTATTAGATTTGTTCCTGCGTAAGAATTTATTTTGCTGCAGACAAACTGTAAGCGGTACCATAATGATTATTCTACAAGCAGAGTAACAGTGTATCTCACCATCATATTGGCCTGAAAATATATAAGCAAAATACGAGACCTCTCTCGAATAACTCACCAGGAATCATGACCAGCTCGGTGTTAACACCTTGGCTCGTTTAAATAGCCCTTCTAACAAGTCATGTACACTTTAATGATCACTTGGTGCAAGATCAAGATGTATTTAATTGGGTTTCGTTATGTCGAAGTGGTCCAATGTTTGCAGGTGTCCGCTGCACGGAATATAGATGGACTGTGATTTATGTGAAGTATTCTAGATGTAAAGCTACTGGATGGCTAATATGCTTAGATTTCAATGAAAACTATTTGAACAATAATAGAAGTAACTTACAATTGTAGATACATGTATGTTGACATATTTTAATACAAAATGGTTTCATCATAAATGCTAAGTAGTCGGAAAAATAATGAAGTCCGAAGTAATTTAAAAATTTTTCTTTGAAATAATCTTTATATTTCTAATATTTTTTATGAGATAACGTGCAAACAAGCAGATGGTCATCTAATGATAAATGACACCGTCGCCCATGTACATTTGCCATACCAGAGGGCAAAGAAATGCGGTGCCGGTATTTTCCACTACAAAATATAACAATGTATTTAGACACATTTATATATTCGGCCTTGAAAGGGTATAGAAAATTTGTCTCCCTATTTCGTAAACGACGCGTTGTATCAAAAACTTCACAAACTCATACTATTTTGAAAGGCCTTTTCAATAATATTCCATTCGATGGGTTGGAATTTTTTTTTGTTTAAACTTGCCAAATGGCTTTTTAAATCCGCCATTGTGAATTTAATACTATTAATGTACCCTGTGACACTCGTGCTTTGAAGTCAAATTTAATGATACATCATATGTTAAAATCCGTAAATCCGCTTAGGCTGCATTTAGGGACAAATAAATCTACATACTATACGCTTGAAAAACATAACTTCCTTCGTCAGTCCTTCAGCATTCGGGTATTAATACCATTTATGGTACCCATCTGTAATTAACAAAATTGCATTATGATTGAAAGTTACCCAAACCAGTAAAGAAAATAATGTACATAATTCTAAGAAAACCTTATTTCAAGCTTTTAATCCTTTGCTTATATATAATTTTAATACACCTTCCAGTACATTGCAATTCTGTGCTAAAGCACTGGGAAAGGATACATCTCAGCTATAGATCGTGCGACGTGGGAGGCTAGCCTTAAGCAGTTTTGTTTGGTTATTCTTTATAGGATCCCTAAACTGCTTTTTCATCTGTAAGCACTAAATAATACACATAGCTAAGAAGACTTGTAACACGCCATAAAAAAAATACACTTTGTGCTTGCAAAATTCATTGATTAATTATGCGTTATACTTTTCCACTCTATTTAGATGCATCATTTGTAGAAGAAAAGGACTCAAGCTGAACTAACAAACAAATACCAGAAGAACTTAGGTTTGGCATATAAAAATTTAATGCCCTCAGTGATAAAATCGTTAAGAAAAAGCAGAAAGCAGAAAAGATTTAAACTGATTTGGATTTATCTATGTTATAAGGTAAGTTCGTGTTCAAATGGAACATAGAATCCGATTCATGGTCCTTGTTTTTTACAGCCAGTATTTCAATAACAGCAACAATAAATCCAATTTAAAATATAATATAGAAGCAGTTAACGTTTCGCGCGTCGGAGAATAAGGCATAAACACCATCGCTGTCCTGTAAGGCGAATAAAAATGCACAGTGAAGTCTTTCAATACGCCCTTATACGAGCCGGCGACTTGTCACATGGCATGCTACTTAAATCAGCTGCCAATGCACCTGTAGAAACGTCGATTATGCAAATGGTAGCTTTTAAGTAAACACTGCGCATTAATGTTGCCAGTTTAAAGGGGTGAAATAACTTCAGTTTATTGTATATTTAATGTTTTTAAGGAATTCATTACAGTTCCAGTGATCACTATCGTATCGGTACCATGTAATAGGTGTTCAATTAGAAAGTTTAAAACATGTATTAATTTATAAGCTTTTTACTTTATGTCGTACCTAAACTGCTAAGGATTTGGTAAATAATATTTTAATTATTTAAGTTAAAAGTACTGATCTTATTAGACTGTGCTTTGACGTTTACCAATTAGAAACTAAAGTACGTTAGACATTATAGACCAATAAAATGAAAATATGACTCATTGACTCACAGGATATAAATCAAGAATATTACCAACAACTTAAATATAACACGTGTTTCTGTAAGTAAAAAAAATGTATAAATTGAAATGTATAGAGCATTCATTGCGAGTGTGCAATTTCAAGTTTTGCGTAATCTGCGTTCAAAGTTAATTCAACCCATAATTTGAAGACGGTTTGCCGAAATAAAAAGAAAACACAGCGTCCACCAAAAAGTTCGCCCGTTTACGTTCGCGGCGGATTCCAATAAGAAGGCAGTTGACACTTGAAGTGGCAACACAATCCGTTCAAAAATCGCCGAGTGGCGCGTCTCTGCTATTCAATGGCCGTGAGGAATGGCCGCTTGCCCTTCGTTGAATCTGTCGGTACTCGGCGAATCTGTCTAATTTGCCCATAGTGCGTCTTCAGATTTAGCGGTTTGATTAGGGCTGGGAAAAGAAACAAAAAATGATATTATATTAATTGTAAAAAATTACATACATACTTTTTTATAATATGAATCACATTGTTTCTGACGACCCATTTGATGTTGCGGTTGCGAGGTCGGCCGCAACACCAAGGGTTCCGGGTTCGATCCCCGGGCAGTACAAACATTTGTGTGCATGAACATGTCTGTTTGTAATGGTCTGGGTGTTTTCTATGTATAATATGTTAAATACAAAAAAATGTATATATGTATGTTTATCCGTTGTTTAGTAACCATAATACAGGCTTAACGCTTAACTTGGGGCTAGATAGCGCTGTGTGAATGTCAGTAGATATTTATTTATTTATTATTTATTGTAGTTTTTCCGTCGTTCATGGTTACAAAAAGTCCCGAATACGTCACCAGAATTGTTAAAAAAAGAGAGAGGAGACGTATGGAAGTGGTTTTTTGCTAACTCGTGGAACATGCAACTTCATCGTTCCACGAAGTTTTTCTTTAAGGTCATAATAACGGAACTCTCTAACAAATTTACAATAACATTACTGATAAAGGAATTTTACTATATTGCAATAAAATTGTGTCACAAGTAGCTTTTCGAAGAGATTTTTACTTTACCAAAGATGTATCAATCGTAACAGCTAAGACAAACGTTTCTTTTTATATATATATGTTTCGTTGGATAGCATTCAGCCATCAAATACACTATTTATTTTTGTAATACTCATCACTACAGTTATTCACTTAAGGAGATTTTTGTCCCAAGTCACATGAAAGTAGAAATAAATAAATAATTAATAATTCTTTAAAAGAAAAATGCACTATCATTTCCAGCACACAGTATATAACCCTAATTTAGAAATTCGTGGCGTATTGCGCAAAAGTCGTGATGCAAAGTATTCACTGTACTGTACTATAACTATAACTAGAAATGACTAGGCCTAATGTACAATGTATGTTCGCTGTAATTAGATACAGTGCGCTTTAAAAGGTACAATTAATCTGGAAAACGGCGAGATAATTGGCCCTTTAGTTATTGGTGCGTGCTTGTAGCGGCGTTTTTAACTGGGCAAATTTTATATGGAATTACGTTGGTTCATAATATTTGCAAGGGTGAGCTTCATTCTGAATTGATCAAAACTTTATAGAGGCAATCAACTTAATATAGGCTTGTACTAATCTAAGGCAATTTAATAGTTCAGCTTCCACTTACAATATAAAGCATAAAAGCTGTTGCTCGAGTTTTACAAGTAGATAGACCTTTGATCGTTTCGGTCCAATACAATAAATTATGAATCATTCATAAAAGTTTATATTTTCAAGTAAAAGGTTAACATTCCTGTGTAAATTAAGTCCTATATGTATTTTTAGTAAACACTTCTTTTTCTTTGTCCTTACTCTTGTCAGAGTGGTCGTGGGCGTCTTAGCGGGGGTGGTTTCGA
>PQWD01000268.1:0-10544 GCA_019425675.1 Leucinodes orbonalis
CGTCCCAGCCTACTACTAGGCGGGTTTTAGTTTTTGAAAAGATAAATTAGAACGATACATTTCCAATAGTAGTATATTATATCCATATCATATCAATTGATCGAGCATAAATGCTAACCATAACTAAAGATGATCCTTTTTATCTGTTTTCTTAATTTGAATATTATGGTTGGTACACATCATACCACGAACTTTATGGTGAAGCAGTGTTCTCGAGCATAACGACCGCAGTGATTTTCACGGCATTGGGCAATAACCCCATAGATTCCCCATGTGATAAGGCACCCTCCAAATGCCGGGTTATTTGTCCCGTCGTATCGGCGACAAAACAGTTTTGCGGAATACGGCAACAATGCGCGAAAAAATCCTATCTGTTCCCTTGACACTGAGTTAAATATTCTACGAATGTTATCGGACAAAGTTATGTATAATATCTCTGTTGAACTTAAAATATGTATATAATACATGTTCTGTAATGTATTAGCTAATAAAGTATTTTATTTTATAGGATTAAAATCGTTCACTAGATCTGTAGGTCTCAAGACTGGCAATCGCTGTAGAGGACGAATCACCATTAGAGACTTACAATGAAGCCAGACTGATTATCTAAAAGGTGCCAAATATAAGGTGAGAGAGCCAAAAGAGCAGTGACTTCCTGTTTAAAATTAGCTATTTTCTAGGCCTTACGAAAAACCGGCATAGAATAACCTTTGCGTTGTGTTTCGCCGAGTAACTTGAAGCTTAAAATACCCTTTCCTATGGAGGGCCCTACATTTCTTTTCGACTTACCGTTTTTAAAAGTCAGCAACGTCGTAGCACTATTTACAGCTGTGAATTTTCATAAGCGTATACATGACTTACCATTATAAGTAAATAATAATATAATAAATAAACGCTCAAATTCACACAGCGCCATCTCGACCCAAACTAAGCATTTAGCCTGTAATATGGGTACTAAACAACGAATAAACAAACTTAAATATAATGTTTGTAAATACATACATATAATAAATAGAAAACACCCAAACTAATACAAACAGACATTTTCATACACACATATGTTTATAATGCCCGGGAATCGTAATGAATGAAAACCCTTGATGTACGAGCCGAAATCTCAACCAAGTACACCACAAATTCGTCAAATTACCTTCCATCAGTTTATATCTATCTCTAAGGAAACTTATTACAATATAGGATTTTAGATGAATCACATAAAAACACATATCTCGCATAAGCTTCACAATACCAGACGTACAACTTAACAGCGTTACACGGCTTAAGTCCTAAACTTAACCATAATCAGCCTGTATAACGTTCTAGGAAGTGTTCAACGGAGATACCGCAAACTTTTACGAGATTACCTTAAATAAATGAGCACATCACAGAGGCGTATTACCGAATATGTTTCCACCCTTTACCCGAGAGCAGTCGTTACGCGAACGAGGGTCTTTTATCAACAGTAATAATGCTCTAAACTTCTGCACTTTGCGAGAACTCGGAGACTACGTGCGTAATTTGATACGATTGATACGTGTTCTTGGACTATTTGAACTATATTTCTTGCAGTTATTATTGATAAAACTTTGATGATGATGGGTAGGTACCATCTATTGTCACCAAATCCAATCTTACCTACAGACGGTGTATGCCAAATGTGTCTCTAGCTACATCAGGTCGACAAGCACTCGATCAGGATAGCTGGTTACAGTACGTTTTGTGACTTCACTAGCTAGCTTATTTCTAACGCCGAGGCAAGTAGTGAATTTACTAGACATGGAATCCAAACGTCGAAATATTCCACCGCTACAAGTAAGCATCAAATATCAGACTCTTTTATATTTAATATCAATCATTATAATAAATGCCAATGTGAGCTTAAAACATCAGAAATAATTATCAAAATAATTATTCAACTGTGTCTAGCAACCATTAGTTGTTGGAAGGATGCCGGAAATATTATCTTGAGTTCCTCCGAGCCTCGGAAGTTACGTTAATCCGTTGTTCTTAGTTAGACATAGGATGGTAGTCGTTAAAACCCACCAATCCTCACAGGGCCCGCGTGATGGGGTATGGCCTAAACCACCCATAGCCTCTGCTTTCTGGGATAGCTTATCCTTGCAGTGGGACATTATAACGTCCTAACAGTCTTTAAGGTGATGATCATGATTTGTCTGGATTTTCGACGTTCAGTAAGTCAAATGCATCGCGTCACCGATACTTAACTGTATTAATTTAATGCAATATGAGGCAGTGAGCCATATTATACATTGAAACAACGAAATTATATCTAAGAAGGGTGAATACCTAAATTATTTGGAACCTCTTTACTATCTATTCAAGGGGATGAATTTTATTTGTTAACACTAAAACCGAAGCTACTTAAACTACGTAAAGTTAAGTTGAATGTTTTTATATGCTAACAAAGTAAACATTTTCTCTGTTTTCCCGATTCACAAACATTTACCCTAGGCAGTGTCGCCTCTTTTGCCTAACTGACGCCCTTCATAAAACGGGGAGTGGATTGTTTCCATCGCTGCCGGAAGACTGAGAATGGATTCGGACTAATACACAGGTATAGTGACGCTACCATAGCAATTGATAGATGTGACTACAATCGGTAATCGATATATTTATCGATGCATTTGTTATATGAGGAATCTTAAGTTTGCCACTTGTCAAACTTGGCTTTGCGTTTTATTTCAATAAACCTTGATATAGTTTATTCACTTCAACCTATTCAGTCCAGTGCTGAACATAGGTTGAAGTGAATAAACTATATTGTACCAGATATCCCAGTGCTCCGCTTTCACCCAGGCTCACCAAGCGACTTTTCGCTTCTCGTCAGTCCATCGGGCCGGAAAGTATAGCATTTGCACGAAATGTATAAATAAACTGATACAAAATTATGTGGTAGGGTATTGGAAAGCTTAACTTCTTATTAAAAATTGTAAAAGATGATCTAGAGATCGATCCGCGTGGAAATCATTAGAAGATATTTTGATGAAAGATGATGATGATATATTAGAATGGCGCATATTAATTTTGGAGAATGCACCCAATTTTTATTTTTATAAATTAAAATAGATACAATGAATATCGGTAAAAGTTCCGATACTCTAGTAAGCTCGACAACACTAAATACCCTATATTTTGCGGACCCTCACATAAAACAGAAAATGCCTTCGGCCCACGATTTCCGTAGTCCTATTGTCTGCTTCGGCGCGTGCAACCCTTTTAGTAGGAAACTCATTTGGCTGAGGCGCGATTTATGTTTGATTAAAATTCTATGATTCCTTTATAAGTTTTAACAATTTAGAAACATTTTTACAACTACAGTTGTTTTTAAATCTAGATCTCGTGGTTATGTATGGTACTTGATACTTTTTTCGAAATTGTAGTACCTACACGGTCCCAGGTGTTTCAGGTTTACTTAAAGTGTATTTAGTTCACCTAGGTGAATTAAGTTTACGGCATGAGTAATTTTAATGCGCCCAGGTGATTCAAGTTTACTAAAAGTTCACGTGAGTGAATTTAATTTACTGCATCCTTGCAGCAGTCCATAAGTTGGGTTATGACTGAATTCTTAGGAAGTCGAACACCGCAGCAATCCTTCCATTGCTCCAAATCAACTCCCATGTGAACAACATAAAATATTCCATTATCTTTCACATCACGTTACTGTAAGCCTTTCTAATATTTCATTGTGAGGCGAAAGGGCAAATTATATCAGCAGACACAGACGGGCTCGGGATGTGATGCGGAGCCAAATTGGTGGAACATGCTTTTAGCGCGCCTCGTCTCAACCCTCTGCGGATAGTGCGCTACAATAAGATCACGCTTAGTTCGGATTCAAGTCAAAGAGGTCGCAGTATTACATAAAACAACGAACAACCTCTTGTTGCCGATCTTTGCAACTTCGGCAATGTTCTCTGGTAGGCAAAAGTTGTGGCTCCATATTTACAATAGCTCACTGAACTTAAGGGTTCCGGAGTCGCGTGCTGATCCTATTTGTGATTTCAGATTTCCAAAGTGTCATTGCTATTTTCTGAACTACTGCAGCTGAGGTTGGCTTGTAGCATTCATTTTACATTAATTAATCCAACACTTCTGTTCTAGTTTCATGTAGTCTTATTGGCGGTTAATGGTGGTGTACGTCTGCTCTCTCCAACATTGTTTCTAATTCAAATTAACTAATGCGCATTGGTGAATGTGTTAACGACTACTATCCTAAGATAGTAGCCGGGACTGGCGGCTTAACGTGCCTCCGAAGCACGGAATCGGCTTTCTTTCGACAATTAGTTATCAGTCTGTAATCCTAACCAAACTAGGAAAACTCATACAAAGTGACGTTTACCCATGAGATTCCAACCTACGAACTCCGGGTCAAGAAGCCAACGCTGTATACATATTCCAAAACGGGAACAAATTAAAAATTACGTTTCTTCTGTATTTGACGATCCTATGTATATTCGAAATTTTATCAGTAACTAAGATTTGAGCTTGGACCACAAAATAAAAGCATCGTCCCAGTAACTGTTATGAGACGTTGTTTCTGAAGAGTTACTTCAAACTTAAGCCGATACAATTAGGGAGTTATCTTCGCTGGACTAAACAGCATTGCCATGTAATGACTGTCTGCTGAACGCTATCTCCGTTATTGCTGAATTTTAAAGTGACTGTCTTTAGGAAGTCTGCATTAAGTACTTCTGACAAAAGCATTGGATATTGTTGAAAATCTTAATTTTCCTGTCCTCGATTGATAGTTGTTTTATGAAATAATTTTAATCTTCCTGGTAAATTAGTGGTCACTCATATTCTTATACAACTTATATATCCATCATACGTCATATATACATCCAATTGTTTAAATAAGCAAATACTTCATAGGTATAAATACTAAAAAAAAATTTACCTAAAAATGGCCTGCGATGAAAAATAAATTGCATAACCTTTTTTTCTGTAAATTACCAGACCAAGTACATTTACAAGCTCAACTCGACACATTCATTACTATTTCTGTACTAGCGGTCCGGAAATACAATCATGTTGGAAATATTATTAGCGCTATGGCACACATTATAAAAGGAATTATGAACTGAACAGCGGATTAACTCCCGTAACTACTGCTTGTAAAGTACACTCGCGCTCTAAATCTGTATGCAAATAGCGTGTTAAGCTTTATCGCCGCAGTTTGTTTACTAGCTCCAATAGGGTTGTTGGCGTCATGTTCTGGCATGTTCACAATATTGCCATTAAACACACAAATATACTTTCATAAAAGTTTAAATTTGAACCGCAGAGGCGATGTAAAATATTATCATCGAATTTACTACGTTCCATATGGGTAGTAAACATTTTCTGTAGAGGTGTCGTAATAAATTGGTTGCCCATAATACTAACCAATGGTTCATATTAAAGATTGACTTTTTTTATGTCATGCACTCATAATATCTATATGAGCACATACTCAGAAATAACATTCCTGTCTTAGATTTAATAATAAGAATGTAAAACATAACATTACAGCAAATTGTTATTAGTGTTACTAATATTAAATTTGAGTTTTCTGTATACAAGGTAATTTTTTGCATGACCATTATTGCAACATAATTGAAGTAAGACATACACCGTCTGTATGGTTTTGAGAATGGTGTATTTGTATGTAAAATTTCTATAGTACTTCTTTAAATACCGGTTTAGTCTAAAGGTTCTTGTACTTCAGATACCACACAAATTGATGTAAGCTCGATTCGGGCAGTAGGTTGGGTGGTTTAAATCTATGCATAATGTCTATATATTTGTATTAACATACATAAAATAAAATTTATCCGTTATTATGTTTGTAAAAAAAGTTTTCCAAGTAAAAACTGGTCTCATTAACAAACTTATACACTAAGTTCATACTTACAGTGTAGTAGTAATTGGCCACATTTTATTCATATAAACCTCTTTCATTTTCGCAAACTTTTCAATTTGCCCCTTAGTTCATATTCAAGTAAACAAACTCTCCCGACTGAGCAGTGAAGTCGCCTTTGGATTTGTGACAAAGCTTTCATCTGAGACAAGCGTATCTGTTTAGAACAAGACGTTCCTCTGCTGAGTGGGTTTGCCAAGCGTTTGGATAAAAATGGATTAATTTGGAATAAGGTAATATTTATTCACAAGGGTCCTGTACATTAGCTTGATAGATAAATATAATTAAGACAGTATATATATTAGCATAATGTCAATGCATGCCTGCTATTTCAACAGTATCTGGCAAAAACAAATCCAAATAATGAGTTTTGTTTTATGAAATTGACAATCTAATATCTTTCACAAGGTCGCGCAACATATGATGAAACATGTGATTTTCGGGTTTCATTAGCGGATATACCTATAAAAGTCAACGTTGAAAGACGGTTCTATACACGATGAGTCAAACTGAGTTGGAGAGAAAAACTCAATTGGCCAAGCATTGTGTAGGACTCCCAACCACTCAACTCAAAAAAGTGTCAGGCAAACTGCCCTAAATCAAAATTGTTGGAAAAGTAATAGTTGATGCTCTTTAGGAGAGGTCTGTTTTCAGCAGTGAACGATGATAAGAATCCTGAAACTAAGGGAAATATGGAAACCGCCGTTGAACACCTTACCTACTTCCTAACAAAAGACATTTCGCGTACTTTTCATAACACTTCACATTGTGTCTAGAGCCTTTTTGAAAGCGCATCTTTTCAAGATTTGTTTCTGTTAAATATTCTCAAGTTGACAGTATACAGCTACAATAACAACTTTGCGCTTTTCATTATACTCTACATGTTAGTAAGTAATAAAAACAATAGATTTAACAGAATACGGATTCGACCAGGGAAATTTTACATTAACTACTTGTTGATTTTTATTTATTCACCGCGATTATTAGTTTTATAAGAAGACTGGCCTATAGATGAAAACCCAAAGGCATTTAATTTGGTAATAACTCGAAAAAATTTGCCAGCTACTGTACATTAAGTATTAACAAACAGAACAATTAGTTCGTTGACAGATGAACTGATAGGGTTCATTTTTCATGTGCCCGATGCGGACGAGCAGACGCTCTAATTAGTGACCGTCTCATTTGAGCCCGTTATTTATATTAAGCTGAACTGAATAATTATACATCCACACTACTATTAAAATCTAAGAAATGAGTTTTTGTAATATGATATTTTAGCAACCACACAGCGTGACCGTCAAAGTTTATATTCTATGAATTCATTGTAATTTATGTCTAAGATCATAGAAACCTAATTTATGAATTATACTCCAAATAATATTCAGATATTTTGAGATATCTTTTGCCTTACTTATCATCTACCAAATAGACTAAATATTATCATGCGTCAAAATTTAGTTATTAATTATCAAGTATTTAACTGGACTACGAAACTACGAATATACCTCCCTCAATACTTTAGGTTACTGCAACTTGCTCAGCTGGTCCCGTGACAATTTGAAAGTTACAAAAGCCTCGTCGGTGGCTCAGTGGTGTGGACTGTCGCCTTCCTACCGGGAGGGCTGAGGTTCAAATCCCGCCACGTACCAATGTATTTTCGAATTTTCGAAAATATATGTACGTTATCCGACGCTCTTACGGTGAAGGAAAACATCGTGAGGAAACCTTCATGCACACCTGCGAAGAGACTCGAAGGTTGTGTGTGAAGTCGTCCAACACGCACTGGGCCCGCGTGGACGACTAAGGCCTAATCACCCTATACGGGTAGGCTCGTGCCCCGGTGGGGACGTCTAATGAGCTGATGATGATGAAAAGCCTCATTGATCTCGCTGCTGAGTGGAGTAAAGGTCGGTTATAAGATATAAAGTAAAAGTCGACATAATTCTATACGTACATATACTCGTTATGAACTCTCTAAATTTTTCGTCTAATAATCTATCCTGAACCTCTGTTCCCAATTTAAGTCGGGGTTTTTCATTTGTCATCTCACCTAAAACTCTTTTCACATATGTATCTTTTAGGACGCATTTCATATATATTTCTTTATCAAAACGACCCATTCCTATTAATTTTGTATTCAAGTGCTTTATTTCATGGTTTTCGCAAATAGCTAAAAACTTTTAAAGGCATTAATATCCCCAATCAAAGTATTGAATACTCAAAAGAGTCTCATTTTCAGCCACAAATGTACCCCTATCGCTTCGTCCATCAACAAACAAGGCGATCGCATTGCAAGCCGGACTACATCGCAATTATTTCGTCATATTCCATTCGGTTTTTCATTTTAAAACAATACATAAATCAGTGCCGATTATCCGGCAATTACCGCGTCAGCTGCACAGCCGGGCCATTTGCCGGGCTGCAATAATAAGCGATTCCATACAAATCAATAGTGAGTACTTATCAGGACATGCCTAATTTGCATATTAAAATGGAGTGTATATATCAGCCGCGCATATATACCCGTATATAATTGTATTTCTGAAGACTTATTTGAATAATCAATAAGCACAACGATTTAACAAACATATCATGACAGAACCTATTGAAGATTGAGAGGTCCAGTTTCTAACGAAATTCTGAGAGAAAGTTCCATTCCAAAGTTAAAAGCATTAGAAATAATGAGTGAAGTACGGATGACAATCGACTTCGGCCCCAAATCTTGGTATCTTTGTACTAGTTAGTCTTTTGCTAGGGATGGTCCGCGTGGAATTCGTTAGTGGAGGAGTTTAGTAGTGGACGTATAAGGTTGTGATGATGATTTTGATTGTAGTTATAAAAAATACATTTTAGTGGCGATTAAAAATTTTACAAGGTCTTCGTAGTTAAAGACTTGCTTTTGCTATATTAAAAAAAATGTTCTGGTTTATTGACATATATTAACCCGAATAATTGAATGTAAGAGGTCTGAGGTTCACGACCTAGACCAAAGTTACCTGATCGATGTACATCCTGCTGAATAGAATGGGGAACTGGCAACTCCACACATCCGCACAGCCCTTTGGTGCCTCGTTCCTAATGCGCACCGCAAAGGAATGGAATTCTTTGCCTCCTTATGTGTTCCCCGATCATAACAACCTGGCCGTCTTTAAGGCAAGAGTGAATAGGCTGTTTCTAGGCAGGCATGATCCATCTTCGGCCGCATCATCACTTACCATCAGGTGAGATGGCGGTCAAATGTCTGCCTATAAAGGATAAAAAATTTAAAAAAAACTCAGCCGAACGCACTCGAATAATCAAAGACATAGGGAGAAACTATGTATCTGTGGGAGAAACTTTATCCAACTCGGGCCGTTATAAGTCTGCCGTCAAAATGCATATGCAGTTTGGCAGATTATTTAAAAAGTCACGTGTAAACTTTAACACTGAGTTTTGAATAAATAAAAATAAAGTATTGATGTTTATTTAACAATACTATGAAGATTTGATGATGGCGTAGGTAACAGCTAATATGTTGTTTTCACAAACCTACGACCACCGATTACTATTTATTATATTTAAAATATTGTATTGATTTCTCAAGTCCCTCTTCGCCTTCCTACCTACTTCGAAAGTCACGTAAAGTGATCAGTGGTACAACGCCTTGAAGATTAATCCATTATGTAACATCAAAACTTTTTCATTTCTTAATACAAATCATAAATCCGATTATACGGCAATCGCCACGCCATTTGCCTGGTAGCGCTGCAATAATAAGCGATTCCATACGAATCAATAGTGAACACTGAGCACTAATCCGGGCGTACTTCATAGCGGCCGAGTCGGGCAATTAGTGCGGCCGCCACTCGCACGGATATCCGTCTATCGATTCGCACGCGGCTATTAAGGGTTTTGCCCACTGACTTCAATGCGATCTGGTGAATTATCGAGTCTGCGGTACGTTTGATATGTTCGTTATTGACGTTTATATGGACTTAGATTCGGCAATTTATTTAAAACACGCTGTACGGCGATGCTAGTTTGTTTGAAAATATCGCGTGCCTGTGTATGCATAAAGCATTCCACTATATGAAACGTCAAGCTTTTTTATGAAACTGGGCGGCAAAGTTTCAGTCAGCCCACCTGGAAATTGGTAACTTTCGCTTAAAATACATCGGTAATCTAAAAGAATCGACCGTAGTTAAGTAGCTCACTTATGACATGATTATCCTTTGAATCTAAAAATTTCACTGCTTGTCTCAAAAAAAACCCTTAGCCCGGAACACAGCTTTTTTTAAGAATAATATATTATTCTAGCATCCGTTATTTTGCTTTTAATCGCGCGTTTAATTGAAGTACCCATGCATACGGCCTTTAACACGATGTTTATTATGTCTCTAAATGAAATAGAAATCTAAAAGCAACTCCGATGACGTAAATGCATTAACATTTTATTTATTTATGTATAAGCATTTATACAAGTTAGCGGTAAGACTAAAATGAGATAACCTTTTAAAGTTACTTATGTAATACACAAGGTTTAATTTCGCCTTGAAATCGGATGACCGGTTCCTCGGATCGAACTGTGTAAACTACAAAAGAGTCATTATCCGTACGATATATCCGATGTTCGGTCCCGTTTTACTAT
>PQWD01000268.1:12137-31354 GCA_019425675.1 Leucinodes orbonalis
CCCTATTCTTTCCTGATTACGTAAGAAAAGATTCTTAATAATCGTATAGTACAACAACAACTAATTACTACGACAGATGGACCAAATACTCATCTATATATCTATAGTAGCTATAAAAAACTGCACTCAGTCAATGAGGATATTTCCATGCGGTGGAAGTGCTTCGGCATCATTGACTAATAATATGTTATGCAATAAAGATCATAAATGTATATTTGTCTCCTAGTTCAATACACCTAAACATTGCGACACGTGGCATAACTGAGCTAAGCTATAACGTTAAATGTAGGTAGTTTAATTAACCTAATGATTTCAATTTATGACGTCAGTGATATTAGGTATGCCAGTTTCATCATGGTGTTAAGGGTTGACAGACATTTGAAATTCGGATTAGTTGTATTTATTATTTATAAACGTGTCGCTAACTATTGGCTTTTAAAAAGATTCCAAGTCACTCAGCGAGCGATGGAGAAGCGATGTTTGGGTTTATCTCGAGATCGACGTAGGCGGACTAAAGTCATGATATAGTCGCCCGGATCTCCAAGCTGAAGTGGCAATGGCAAGCCAAAAGTCCGGAGAGCCGGTGATTGTTGGGGCAGAAAGGTTTTGAGCGGAGAACACGTTACGGAAAGCGCAGCGCAGGCCATTCACCGGAAAGATGGACGGATGGCTTGATTAAGGTCGCCGGAAAGCGCTGTATGCAAGTCACCTCAGATCGGTACAAATTAAAACATTGGAGGAGGCTATGTCTAGCAGTGGACATACAAAAGCTGAATGATGATGATTAAATATACATCTACATAAATAAGGCTACTACGCGGTATTTTACATGATTTTACGGCGTGATAGTAAGTAATAGCTCTCTACTTTTCTACCACAAAAAGGATGAAACATGGTTTTTCATTTAAAGATGCCTCTACAGTGACTAAAAATGTTGGCTTATCACAGTTATAATAAGAAACGTTGTAAGTTGTAAAGTTTATAAGTCATAATAACCCTTATCTATTTAAAGGTATAAAGTCAGTTCGATTAGTTTTCTTTGATTGACTAAGATAAATTTAAAATATGATGACAAGTCTTCCCTATGTATTAATAATAGGTTGTCTTTATTATTCTCCTCGTAACTTTAAACTTTTTTCTCTCCATAAATACCTTACCACAGCCAACATATTAAGTGCAAGAAAAAAGCTTCAAAGCATTTTCAAGTATTGTAACTATATAGTACTTGATCCTTACGATTCTTAAAACCAGTCAAATAATATGGACTTAAAAAATACATTATTTCTAAGTCACTATTTTCGAGATACGTATAAAATAGACGTATCCACTTTAAAAATGCTAAATCAACCAATCATGTCCTGTTAACTCGATAAAGAATAAATGTAAAAATTTTTTGGAATAGTTGCACGCTTAAGTTTGTGAAAAAAAGAATTATGTAAGTGTATCTATTAGTGGAGGCATTCGTTCAGTAATGGACTTATTGGGCTGAAATGATGATGATAGAAATATAAAAATAGTGATTTCAAAATTCTTACCCCTAATATCTGCCTTATACCAAACGCTAGCATAATATATTTTCCCTTCACCTTTGGCTTATCCGGTCAATAAAAACAGGGCAAACAATAGAAAAACCGAGTAATTTAAAACGGAATTCCAATACTTCTTCCGGGAAATATATATCAGTCGCAGTGCAACGTAAAAGGGGATCCGTAGGACGCACTCGGTGCTTTCATTCACCCCCTTATTTACAACCGGGCGTCCCCGGATCGTCTGATTTAGTCCGGATTTACCAGCTGTCTCTGATACGGTTTGCTTTGTGTTAGTCGCTCGGAAAATGTTTGCGATTTTGATTTCGCGTAGAAGTGTACAATGGGTTATTGTTTGTCTATTCGTCGTCATGGTGAACTTAAGACTACTAGAGCAGTCCTATTCATGTCAGTGCTATTTCTACACGGAATATGTTTATAAACAAAATAGTAAACGAATATGTTTATGAAACAAAATACTATAAGTGTTTTGCAAAAGATTGTCTTTTAAGATTCCTTAATCGCGTGGCAGAAGCCGTTTAATAATCGAATTCAAACACGGAACGCAGACCATAACTTACCACGTAGGTTCAGTGTTAGTTACCAGACCTCATTCTTTGTTTAGCAGAACCACATTGCCTTGACGAAAAATGCTAACTTAATAATATGTTCACTGCTGAACCTTGCTTTAGAAAGGTATATGCCCTGCAATGAGACGCTATCGATAAGATGATGTTGTATAAAAAGTAAACCTACCGCGAAATTTTGACGACGATTTTCGAAAGCGATAAACACAATATTGTGCAAAATAGCTCACCTACGTAACAAATCGCCGTAAAAAGAAAAAGCACTTGTTAAAGAAAAAATAAAAGGAAAATACTCGCGTAAGCCCGGCTCATCCTGCCGACCCGGCGTCCCGCAGAGGGATAGACAGTTCTGGACTTCGCGTAATATTTATTGCCGATGGGCAGGGCTACGGTAAGATATTCTTGATAAAATACATGTTGAAAACACAACGCATTTATCGGAGGTATCTTAAAAGATATATTTAAATAACTGACATCGATAATTTAGATATTGTGTAAGCAGGTTGTTAATAATATAAATTGAACATGTGGCTGAAATAACAAATCAATTACTTTACTAAAAGAAAAAGGGATATTTCCTCATAATAAATATTACTTATACTCGTAGTTTATTAATGTTAATAATGTTAAATGATAAAAATGACGTCAACTACTAACGACATTCCATTGCAAATGTGCAAATTAAATTCGAAGACCGCGTTTTTAAACCGTACCTTGTACTTTGCGTAAATTAACTTGATTTATAGAAACAGAGAGCTTCCTTCGTTTTGTTGAAAATTACACAGCGCGAGGTTGGGTCGACAGACAAGCGATTAATCCATATTAAAGCATATCTAACCCTTTCCTTATGATAGGCCTTGTTCACATGACACAAATTGTACCAAAATTTCAAAATATAATGTAAGGAACGTGTTACTTGTTTTATTAAGCAATCAAGTATTCATTTAAGAACAAAGTCAAATTTGGAAACATTATCCACTTATAAAACATGTATAGTAAATGTGTCTAATTGTAATATGATTCTGAAAGCCAACCAATCAGGATCCAGTGGTATGAATCTACTGATTATTGCGAATAATATCCCGGATAGCTAATACCTACAATTTAGGGAAAGTACCTTTTACAATCTAGCGGATTGGCATTGTACTATGTATTTTGAAATACTTTTCGAATCTCTGGTTAGTACCTCAATTAGGTGTTTCTGTGGTTAAATAATAACGGTGAACATACATATAAATCTATTATGATATTAAGGAGTACATAGGCAAAACGCTTAAATAATTGCAAAAGATTTTTCTTTATTATTTACTAATATCTCAAAAAGTTCTTCAATGTGAAAATAATGAATATATATTCAATATTATACAAGGATCGACTGATTCACTACAATATATCGGCGGAATAAAATAATGTATATAAGCGCTAATAGAACAAAATCAATAGATCGTAACAAAAAAAACATTTTTGCTTTTTTTTAATGAACACTTAATAAGGAAATACAAAGACTTAAATAAGTAACTTAAATAGGAAATGACAGCCTTAATATGATAAAAGTCGGGGCTGATAACGTGCAGCATAAAGCACGACAGCACTTTCTTTAAAAAAAAGCAGATTATTGAACCTGTAATGTCCTTACTTAGAGGGGAAATCGCGCAAAGTGTGGGATTCGATTCTGTAAACCCCGATTAAACAGTTAGATTTATTTTTAACGCTCTGTCCACTAAGCCACAAAGGCAGGTAGTAACTTAGTTTTTTACAAATCAATTGCAAAGTTTATATATTAATTATGTTAAAAATATTTCTATAGCAAGTATGCTTACACCTTTAGGATACTAAAAATAAGGCACAGTTTTGTTCAAACAGAAACATGCCATATCCTATGTTTATGCAAGTTTAATGGACTCGCATGACGTCATGACTTTTGGTTAATGCTTTATCATTGTTTGCAATATTCATTTCCAAATTTCTATAGTTCCGTTAGGTTACCATACTCTTCATTAAGAATGGTGTTTATTATAATAAACTGGAAATGAAATGGTTAATTGATATGAATATATATTATATTTGCAGGCATAGTTTTAATTGCATCAAAAGAATATAAAACTTTGCTGTAAAAAAATAATTATAAACAAATTTAGAAAATGGTTTTCTAATTTTTGTTGCAATTTATGTGAAAAAACCTCCATTTTATTATTTAGCATAGGTACTGCTTAACCACTCGTAGACTATTCATAAAATATTTTATTAAATAAAAACTACCAACGGGTGTTAACTTCTAATTTACTAGTTTTACGAAGTAATATATTTACTTCATTATTATTGGACATGAACATGAAAGATTTTATTACAATATTTTTTTTCCGCTTAGTTTTATATCTTAAGTGTCAATAATATTTTAAAAAATCAACCTTTACATTTTAGTAATTGAACACTTTTATCAGAAAGACAATTTTAGAAAATTATTAACATAATTTAGATAAAGCAAACTCATCAATTTATCGTAAAATATCACAAATCTAAATCAAGCAAATAACAACTGAAAGGAAACGACAGCAAAATTAAAGGAATACTTATTGATGCCGAAATAAAAATAACCATGAGTTATCATCATAACAATCGCACATGTTTACCCATTGTCCTATTGAAGATGGCACAATAAACACATTACGACCTTATGACACCCAGCATTCAGAAAGTTCCAGTTCAAACACAATTAGCCGCTATATCGGGGAGTTCATTAAAATACCAGTCGTTGCATTTCGGTCGATGTGTAAGTGAGGTTATGTGTTGGCTAGTCACCTCGTTTACGCTATCGCCGTAAGGTTATCAACTTAAACAACACAAAACTGCGTCTTATGTCATTCGCTGCCAGTTCTCCGTTGTGCGATGTCGAAAGTTTGTTTATAATGGTGAAATGAGCTAGATATGCGTGCTGTGCTATTAATCTTACTGATCGCTTGTTTGTGGTGTGTGTGCGTTAGCTACGACATGTTTGTTGGCGATACAGTTCACAAAAAGATGGTGTTTCATCAGAGAATCAAAGACTTTGCGATACCATTCAAGAAGAGAATCAAAACATTGACTTATACGGATCCGGAAAGAAGAATAATTAAGGTAAATTCAGAAATATATTTTTCGAATGTTTTATTTTATTTAACAAGGAGTTAATTCAAACGTTCCTCAATTTATTTATTAATGGATTCTATTACTCATATAAAATGTCACTCCTGCCTCAAGCATATTTTGAAAAGTTTGATAATATTTGTTACATTTTCAAAAAAATTAGCTATGTCTTCATAAATATTCAATCGTAAAAACAATACTTAAAATATAGTTACGATAAAAAATAATCTATGGATCTTAATATAACATTTTGTAGCAATACAAGTTAAACGACCTATTTTCTTGAAATTCAGTTATTAATAAATTCGTAAAATTTTAACATTTTCATTCTCAGACAGTAAATTTCCTTGATGATGGTGGTTGTCAAAATGTCGAATTTGGATATTTTTGATATACGACAACCGGTCTGTACTTAGCAAGGGATTTAGAACTAGCAAGAAATCAATTTTATTCTTCTTTACACTGATCTAGTGTCAATACTTAGCTATTAATGAATATGTACAAGTTCCACAGGATGATCGGTCGTAAAGTTAACGAGTTTCTTTCTACCTTCATAAATATAATGTAACTATTACACTTAGGTACTTAGTACTTAACATTTTGGACCAGATAAATAACTATGGAGTTAGGGTTAGATAGTCGTATAAATTTCGGTGGAAATTTATTTATTTATTACCAACTCAGCAGACAGCGCGGCTGATGTTAAGTAGCTATCTTTGCCTATACGCCAAAATAGAATCACAGTGGATTTACTCAAATATAGTAGAATCTTTATACCATATTTTAGTAAATCATCTCTCTATCACCTGATCTAATGAGATCATTTCATTATATTCTGTGATTACATTACATTAAAAATAAGTTTCATGGATATCCTTCTCTACATTATAATTATCTACATAAAGAAATAGAGAGATCGTTTTGAAACTAAACATTTTCTTCTTTCTGATAAGAATTCAATGCCATTGAATTCTTATCAGAAAGAATTAAATGAATTAAAATGAAACGGAAAAGACCTCATTAAGTTTGGGGATTTACTGCTTCATGCAAATCTTCTATACCAAGAAGGTGTAATATTTTCACACTTTATCAACATTTTTTGAGTATTCGCTACTACCATTTCCAATAGCCAAGTTAATTATTCGTTAATTTATGTGAAACACTATCACCTTCAAATCATGTCGTAAAAACCTGTTTATCTTCTTGAATATTTAAGTATGACACCTTGGCATTATTAAATTTCATTTCCTTTTATCAACGACAGTTCAAATATCCTCAATTTGTTTTGGGACCTTGGTTACGAAGATATGTTAGTCTTTATGAACTCTTCCAAAGTATATTTGTTCAGTTGTTATAAATTATAATGCTGAAAACACTATTTACAGAATGAATCATCAGGTTACTGGTTTTTTTTTAGTTGCGGAAGTTACTTTTTATTTAGCTACATAAAATAGTATGAAAACAAGCCGACTCAAGCCGTGTTTTTCGCTGGCTTTATTGACTTTCCACTGCAATTAGTGGGGTGTAAACCAGCCCACTGCTTTAGCCACATTGACAGGGACGTGGCAAGTCGAGAGTTGCGACCACATTCCTGTCAGCGGGTTCCCTGTTAGTCAGGCCCTGCAAGGTGCCTCCTCGGTGTTCGTGGGTGGCAACGGGGACGTATGGAGTGATGACACTTCCCGTCAGACGCTGGCCGGCTGGCTTGTGCCATTATGGTGATGAACGGCATATTGCCTTCTTCTTCTACACATTCGACGCCTTTGCAGTGGAGGAGCGGATGGATTATCCTCTCGCTGTCTTTCAGCTGCTTTTTATGTGTGAGATGACCATCCGCAAATCCTATTAAGATCATGGTAACTGGCGCAAATAAACATAACTTATTTCCCAAAATGCGTTTTAAATGTTGACACCATTAAACATTCTGATTACACTGATGTTAAATGCGAAATGTTGTGAGTGTGTATGTTTGTAAATTTATTGTCTAAACGGCTGAATGAATTGAAATGAAACTCATGAACGGGAACATCGCGGCAAAACCGACGCACACTGCTACTTTGTGTATAATTTATACGATTTTGTAGGTAAACAGACTTGGGTAGAAAACAAATCACATTTTTTTTGTCAATGAAAATTTAACATTATTTTTATTTCTTCAGTGTCAAAACGTAAAGCTTTATTAGGCTGGTAACTTTAGTATCGTTATATATCTGAAGGCCTTAGGTTACTCGTATAGTAAAATCATGCACTTCGTCATGTTTTCTTAAAGTAATATTATTTGTCTCGTATCACTTATTAATTTTATATATTTAAATACATATTTCATCTATATATGCATGTTGATATATTATATATCTAATCCTTGACACAAAAAGTATGTTAATTTTATTTGAATATTTGATTGAGCGTGCACAAATATTTGGTTTTATCATTGACAACATAGGATGTCTTAAATAAAATTAAATGCAACCTCTTAAGTAGTAAAACATAAATGGCGCGGCTACCTAAAATGATACTTGTCCTGAATATAGATAGTAAATTTTGGCTAGGAATGAATAGTCATCTAAAAACAATTTTAACGTAAGACCTGAGTAACTAACGACAACATACATACACGTCGTCGTTCCAAACAACAGCATCACGAATTGTTCTATTGTTCAATACAGTAAACAAATATTTAATGTTTATTTAAATACCAGAAACAAATAAGATATCATCTTGTTTGTTTCTTTGCAGTTGCATTGCCAAGTCTATTCATCAAACATGCTATGTACAATTGTAAAACTGAAAAATTATTTCCGAACCCAAATGTACCTATAAAAAATTTATTACTTCACTCCAAGAATTATCGCGGAAAGACAAAATACCATCTATTGTTTGTGGGGACAGGAATACCCGCGAGTCTTTGAAAAAGTTCCTTTTGAGATTATGAGGAAATCTGCTCACGCCTGCGAAAAGATTCAAGGGTGTGCGTGAAGTCAGTCAAACCGCACTACTAAGGTCTATATACAACTAACGGGTAGGCTCGTGTCCCTCGGTGGGGACGTTTAGTAAGCTGATGATGATTCACTTTAATGTAGTCTACATTTCCACTATTTCTACCTCTCTATTTGTACTAAAATTAAGTCAAAATATAATTATTCTGTTACTTAGGGAGCTGATATAGCTTTATTGTAAATTTAGTAATTTCTGTTTTTAGTAATAAACTTTTATTTAGGTAGTTGGCATACCGAGAGATCATATAACACTTAACCGTTATTTTTATTTTTTACAGGGTATAGCAGCAATAGACAACGACTTCTCTCATGCCAGTGCCAATATAACAGATGGAGGCGTCGGATTCACACATGTTACAGTCAGAATGAAAGGTCAAAGGCATCATCCACTAAATTTCGAAGTCGAGATTTACGTTTGAAATATCAAAAAAAGTTTATGGAGTAAGGATTTATTTGTGATAAAAACACAAACTATTAGGCTACAAAATGAATTATAAAAGTATTTGTATAAAAAAATATTATTGATTTTATAATTTTATGGTAATTATTCAAACAACCATTTATAAATTGCATAAAAGAATGGCTATGCGAATATTTCGTAAAATAAACGATAATTTATCTCAAATACTAAACAAAATATGAGATATTGAGGTGTGTCTACAATGCCAAGTATATTTCACACTACGAGTCATTTCTTTTTTAAGTAAATTAAGTACTTCAATAAAGTAGTTCACTGTTTTTTCACCTGATTCTATTGAGTTCAACATATTACACGAGGATTAGCATATTAAAATAATAGTCATACTGTATACTCATTATTTAATAAAAGGGAGAAAGCTGAGAATCTTAATAGGTAACGTATTTATAAGAACTAGCTTATAACGATTAGTCATAAATAAATTTAAGTTACCTATGATATTATTTGTGTACCCTCAACTTTACATTGTAATAAATATCTGCAGAAATTAACATTTAATATTGATGTATTTATTAAAACTGTTGGTTTCTTGTAAAGAATATATGCTCAGATAATAATTAAGCAATTCCCTGAATTCCCGTTTGACATTTAAAACAAATTACACAGAACATTAAGTGTAACGTGTCATTTAAAACAAATAATTAATGTATGGTTATATTCAATAAAATATGTATAATTAATTTAAGTTCTCGCTACAATATTAAATGCTATTGTTTATGTGATTTTAAATAAAAATACGGTTGTAAAATAAAGTTCCTTATAAATTGTTATCGTCTATTTATTTTGTACAAAATCAATAAAATTTAAATATTTCGTTAAATTGTGTTTTGTTTATTATATTTGTAAAAAAAATACCCTTTGGAGCTTATAGACGCCATGTGCATAAATTCATCAAACATAATAGTGAAAAGACTAAACTTTTATCTGTTATTTAGATATTGAGGTGCCATATAGGTAAGAGTATACCAATGGGTCGTTTAATACTTGTTTTCTTTGCTAAATTTATGAAACGTTTTATATAACAAGGGTTATTCATCGTTTCTTCATAACATTATTATCGTAAAAAAGGAGAAGGTCATAAAATCTATGTAAGGATATCTTTTGCAGACTGAATATCTTTGCTACTGTTACTTTCTTAAAACTTTAAATATGAACAAGTACCTTTTTATTTATTAAAAAATCAGTTTGTACCATATATGTTTTCCAGATAAAAATATTTAAAAAAATATGTTTTCCTTTCAGAATAGTTTTGATATGCTCTAACCATTAAAACTTTGTATTTAAGTAATTTATAAAAATATGGAATGTAATGTATGAATTTTATACAAAATTACGATATGAGCAGTGCCTATATATATATTAAAGGATCCCCTCTTACACAAATAAAAGAACGAAATTTTGATTATGAAAATGATGGTTTTGCTTAACCATCCAACATTCATAAATTCACGTTTCTTTTGAACCAAATATAATCGTACGGCACCAATCTATCGTCGTATTCCATGCATTTTTCCCGTGAAGTCCCGAACAGATTTTCTCTGAAAGTTAATTTCACGCCTGTCGGCCTCTGGGAACAACGTCGTGTGTTGAAACGCGTTTTGTTGTATTCGAAAACCTATTACAGATTTTATCAGCCTTAATTCGTCTTTTGCATCTATTATATTAATACATGGATGCAGCGAAATAATAACAATACTTCAATGTGTAAAATTACACTTTTTAAGAGAAACTTCATTTTGGCGTAGAGCCTCGTACGACTTTGTACAAAAAAAAATATTTCAAACTACCAGATTCCGATTTTTATGTAATCCATCAGGAACTGAACTGTGTTCGCTTATTGTGATTAACAGGTTTATAAAGGCTATAGTTGCTACTTACCTACCATTAGTAGGAACATGACAAAATCAGACCTCAAAAACAAAATTTTCTATTTGGTCCATAAAGTCTTGTACTATACTGCTTGATTTAAAGCTCAGTTTCCCCCTAGCTATGTATCCAACTAGTGTTAATTATGTCTGTGGAATAAACATGTCTATGAATCAATCATGATCATCTGTAATTCAGTTCAAATGTCTGTCAACTAGTTTTAGTTTAGTTCAGACTAGCTATTTTCCTGACAAGTACTACCAAGTTACTCGCAATCAAAACTAGCAAGAAGAGAATCATTTCCAGCTAGCAGTGTGTCCACTGAGCTGTGATCACGTCTTCCTGTGTTCCAGAAAAACTGTTATACCAACTACTTAGTAGTTTTACATGCATAAGTATATTTATAACTACCGAATAGTGTTCTTATCTTTACATTTTACAATTTAAAGTTCAAATTACCTCTAAGAAACTGAAGGAGAAACATGTATATCAAGAAAATAGGAAATGAATTGAATGTAATGGGTATAGTAACTTACTAAGTATATTTGAACATACGCAGGTGAGGTAACTATTATACATAAATGAATAATTTACTTTTTAATCAACATGGCAACTGAATTAAATATCAGAATATTCCTACCAAGCTATTTAAAAATATTCCTATACTAGATATTGTCCGCGGCTTCGCATGAGAAACACGGTTCCCCTTCCCTGGTTACGAAAATAGAATATAATTTTACGCTGATTTGGATGATATTATTATATTATTTCTGAAAACAATGTTATAAGATATTTTATTACTGACAGATAGTTCTTATTCCTAGTTTTAACTTTTTACATAAAAAAAACCTGAGGGCTCCAACAACCTTCCATTCCCCATCTAAGGGAAGTGAGGATTTCGAATAAAACAAGGTTGTCTATACCTATGTAAAGGTACTCTTTATACTTTCAACTATCGTCACTTTAATAATCACCTCTATTCCTCTTTCCATTTTACCGTGAAAGATGGACAAACAGTCACACTTTCATATTTATAATATTTGTATTACAAGCGACAATTCCAATGGTTTTTATAGGAAGGTTGATCAACAAATTTTGGAAAAATTTAATCTTTGTTCACTACATGCTTTGGTAGTCACGTTAAGACCGATCCCTCCAACTATCCTAAGTTGCCATTACCATAGGTTGTTCCCTTTTACTTTTTCCCTTTTTTTTAATATATTTCTCATCCAAGTTTATAAAAATATTTATCATACTTATATGTAGTGAGTTACTAATACATTAAATATATGAACCTTTTCACTTACAGCATGGTGTCGCCAGCCAGTCTATAATAAAAATAACAAAGTTATTAATAGATACTTGTATTTTCTTAAAAACACATTTCATCGGCCTACGCTTACAAACAATAGTGGAAATTGAAGAATAACAGTCGTAAATCAGTGGAACAAAAAGCGAGATGAAACAAAAGTAGGCTTCGGACGTAGAACAAAATGCTTACGATGCGGTTCCGTGGTTTTTGTGGTGGGACCTCCAATAAATCACAGTAAACACTATTAGCCGACAAGGATTAAACTATACGAATTTATTGGATGTGGCATTATTGTGCGGGGGGTCCGTTGTCTCGATGGTCGGTGAGCGGTGACGTCCCCGCACGTGTGTGCTGGATTGCGTACAGAGGTGTAAGGAAGTCGTTCAGAGAAATAAGAAGGTCGGCGATTAATTTCGGGCAACGTGACTATGTAGCAAGCTATACTGTGGACTGTATTGTTTTCAGGTGTTCTTGTAATGTTTCAGGCTTCAGCAGTATTCTTTCAGCGATCGCAGTCGAGTAAGCGGTAGTCGGAAGCGGTAATAATTCGATCACTTTTATGCTTTCTTATATTCATTTTCCTAGTCTCGCAACTAGTGGCTAGTGGAGCGAGTGCATGTGTCAATCTGACGGGATGGCCTGAGTTGATGGACAGGGATGGGATAGTAGAGACCCCCTTTCCCGGCGTACCGTAGGGAAGGCATACTACTATCCCGGTCTAACCTATAGGTGCATCCCTGTCCTCCCTTACACGTGTCGTGTAATGAGTCAAGGTCACATCTCGACAAGTCGAGACGTGTTGTGTACATGTTGTGTGTCCAGTGTTTACCCTAGGTTGCCCATTTATTCATATATACTTTACATAGGGTACCTTATTCTAAACATGTACGTCCAACAATCAGTTACAGCCTTATATACGGGCTGTTATACATATTACTGATTGTATTGTCTACTTATTCCTATTGGGTAATAAGTTTAGGCCATCGTTCCGTATGTTTTATTTCTATACATAGTGTCGTTATACATGTGCATATTTACTATCTATTTATTATCTATCTATATATTAATCGAAAAGGTAAGTTTATTATATTTAAATTATTATCTATGTACATAATGTTGTAGTTGTCACGTTGCCTTATTTATATACTACAACTACTGCGCTGGTGAAGCGATGTTGTGGCCGTCCTGCACAATTATTGTTTAAATGAAAAATTAGATGAACTGTAATATTGAGTACTTTCGATAATTGCAGCATTCGGATATGCTATTTTATAATTATGTTGAATTTTAAAATGTACTTATGTAAGTATTACATAATAAGAAATACAAGATAAACAGAACTTCCGTTTGCAGACTTCAGTTTTTCTGTACTTAGTAAATTCAACTATGGGTGGAACTTTGAGAATCGCGTGTTATGTGTCCAGTATTTGTGTTTGTATGTATGTGTCATATGTTTTTGATTTAACTGCAGTCCTAGTCATCAATATAATAGAAAGATTATTAGTTTAAGGTAAAATGATTTTCTTTCTTATAATAATTAAATAAAACAGAAATCCGGCTGGAATGATACTATAAATAATACGAAAATTACAAAAACAAAGTAATATAAAATAAATATAACACGACAAGGTAAATTTATAAATTAATGCTCGGTGATGTAATGTATTGTAAAACTTTTATGTTGCTTTATTCTTATGTTTTTTCAAATATATGAATATTTATCGATATCCCTCAACAAAACAAGTCTAATTACTAGTTAATTATAGCATAGCTATTAAGATATGAATGTGGGATAGTGATATTTACCGGATAATGAGTGTCTACTTATTCAAAAATAACTTAGAGCTAATGTAATGAACATACATATTTTAAACATTTTACCTTTAGATAATTGGTGAGACGCAATATAAACAAACTAATGTTTGTTTATATATCATCATTATTACACGACTCAAGGATGCACTTTAAAATACATAAGTTATAGAAATATTATTGATACTATATAATAGCCAAAAAAAACCTGTTGCCTTCCTACCGGGAGGTCTGAGGTTCAAATACCGACACGTACCAATATGTTTTCGAATTTACGAAAAATATACGTACATTATCCGACGCTCTTACGTTGAAGGAAAACATCGTCAGGAAACCTGCGCACGCCTGCGAAGAGATTCAAAGGTTGTGCGTGAAGTCGGCCAACACACACTGGACGCGCGTGGACAACTGAGGCCGGTCACCCTATACAGGTAAGCTCATGCCCTCGGTGGAAACGTTTAATGAGCTGATGATGATGATATAATAGCCACTTTATTGCTCCTAAGTATGGTCATGTTGAAAATATTTCAAACTGAATATTTAACCTGGCGTCAGAAAGAGAGACCAGGTACTATTTTTCTTCCACATTATTAGATTAGTGATATCTACATGATTTAAAAACCCATAGCTTTGCTTCCAAAAATAGCTGGAAATGTGATTTTACTTAAATCAAGCTTTTAAAATGTAATGTTTTATACGTCTGTGGTAAAACAGTAGGAAATATCTTCTATAAACATGTCTTTACAAGTCGGTGTTTTCATCGCTGCCATGACGTTCGTGCCCGGGGGATAAACAAAAAGGGCGGGCTTCGCCCTTCCTTATTAATGTAATAACTGACACTTTGTTTTATGCGAGTTCGTACTTGCCTAGTTTGTTCTTGCCGGATTGGCGGCTGCAGATGTTGGCGCGGTTGGAATTTTTAATTGCTAATTACCCCACCTCTTTGTACGCACCCAATATAAAAGACGTAAGTCGTATTAAAAGTTTTAAAAGGGTCACTCAGTAGAAGAGAAGCAAGTAACTTCTGAGGTTGTTTAGGCCTTCAAACAGTGGTATCTATTTTCTGTGCAGATAAGTACCAACATTGGAAATGTTATACAGTCGTTTGTAGCTACCATCATAAGTTCAGAATATGCAGAGAATTTGAAACTAAAATTGGGGAGTTGTTTCAACCTTCTATTTTACTAAGATTAATGTGTCCTTAATTTGTTTTCTTGCTACGCATCTCTCATAGTTTTACCAGGAGTATCCGTTCCGCAATGGTATTAATTCTAAACTAAACTCCATCACCAATTTGCACTTAGCGATCTCAACTTTAAGGGCGAGCTTTAAAGGTCAATGATAATATTTTAGTTCTTATCGAGTGGGTAGTCAGGCCGTCGACTTAACGTGCCTTTAGAAATATGTAATCATCTTTTCTTTGAACAATCTAGTGGTTCTAGCTGTAATCATCATCATCATCATCATCGGCCTATAACGGCACATTGCATGGCACAGGCCTTAGCTCACAGCATAGCTATAATATCCTCACCAAACTGGAGAAAGTTAAAGTGACTTTCTCTATGTGGCCTTATGGGAATCGGCCTCACAGTCCTCGGGTGAAGAAGCGATCGAAACTTAACGTTTATATAACAAGTCCACTGAGGCACTGTCTTTTTTGACACACTTTTCTAAAGTTATTTCATTTTGCGAATGACACAACTATTCAATGATGAAATTGTTGCTTATAGTTACAATCGCATTTGCATGTTATTCAGCAATAACATTCAAGTACGATATGTTATTAATACAGACAACCCTAACTGAAACAAAGCAACGTTTTCTAATTTCAAAATAACAGAATGTGACGTCACGTTCTGAAAAGCTTTCACGTCCAATCCGAGACTTGCAGCAATCACAGTCCGCTCTATTGTCTACCTACCCTTTCGAATGTTCCGAACGCCGAGGAATTTCCAATAACACTTCCTTGACTTACTTTTTCCATACTTTAATGTCATACGACTGGCAATAAGTCTTATCAGCATTAACATAAGGTTCTATTTAACATATAAAACTCTTGAACATACGAAAGCGTAACTTTGCTAACTTATTTTCGCGATACTATAAAGGTAAATTCAGCGAGTTTCCAGTTTTCAATGCTATGCTACCGACGTTTCTCTGCGGAGGTTAAGTTGAACGCAGTAAAAGGATATTGCTTGGGTAATGGATATTTTCCTTAACATTGTAATAAAGGTAATAGGTTATTTAAGGCAGAAGTTTGGTTTGAAATGCTTCGAAGTAGCAAACGATATTCTATTTGTATTTTGATATCCAAAGTGTAGTACATTGTAAAAAAATCAATTTTGTCATCAAGGAACCCAAAAGCTAAGGGTAGTAATTTTTCAAAACCTATGTATGTAACCTAAGTATTCCATCTAAACGCGCTTTAACTTTTGTATATAATAAAAAACTTTGTGTTATAACATCCAGTGTTAGTAAATTCGTTCACACTACGGCCTACGCTAACGATATTAATTATTGAAAGATCTGATCGCAATACGCCATGCTATGTCCAATTTGCCAATGTGTGTTAAAGAGAGGCCTTTTTTTGTTTTCTTTTTGTCTTTTATTTAGTACAATGCTCCACGCACGAGTGATTACTGGAACCTTGTCCTTTAGGTTAACAAGGCTTAGATAGCAGTAAATTGTATTATTATTATTTCTGGCGTTTCAGTTTCATAATAGTCTGATCTAACAGACAGCACAGAGCACAATGTTTTCTATTTTAAAAAAGGTAGAAAATGTTTTATTTAAATGCGTTAAAAAGAAAAAATAAACTTTTACACTAATACTTTTACTTTTAACTTATAACGTCATTTCATATTTAACACATATGACACATTATGTTATATAAGCTTATCACGAAATTGAAGTACTGGTATATACTTGCTTCCTATTAAAATTTTAAAACTAAGAAGAAGGTAATTAGTTAAGACCGCGAATCTTGCGTTCCATGGCCAATACAGAACCATTTTACCTGAAGAATGAAGATAATGTACGAGAGACACAAAAAGTAATTCCATTATAGTAGATCGATTTCACGATTCTTTTTGTGTCTATCTCTTACAGGATAAACGGTCCAAGCTTGTTTTTAAAATATTCCCTACAAAGGGGTGATCTCATTGAATGGGAGTCATTAACCTAGTTCCTCTACGATATTTTTAGTCCAGTCACAGCTTGTTGTTGAGTCAGGCTATCAGAGTCCGTTGAACTTGACTATTGTTTAATATAACGCACAAGATGTAATTACATCATTTATTTATTTGGAAAACCAACAGAATTTTGTAGCACATTTAAACAAAATAGTTAACAAAAACAGTAGCCAAAACAGTTTTCACTTATTAAATAATACAGTGTCGCTTAAAAAATATGTATATCTCTTAATTTAAGATAACACCAACAATATCATTGTAACATTAAACACAACTGATAGATATAAACCTCATTCATTTAACAATCTTTTAAACCTAACTAACTTAAAAACAAAAATATCTATGTGGGAATATTTTTTATTATATTGACTAACAGCTTTTAATATAAAACGGTCATCTTTGAATTGTTCTTGTACTACTTATCACCTATGAACATCTATTGATAATTTATTTTTCACGGGCTTCACTACAAGCTAAACAAAAATATTAACTAAAATTGGCATTAAACATTATGCCATAAAAATCTTAAACACACGGCAGTTCATTGAACAAACGCATCTACAAGGACATAGTAGGTATACTTTATTTATGGCTTCTATTATGTAGTTGAACTTTTTTTTATACATATTTATCGAGTTGTGATTTACAAACCCGGTCAAGCTTACCTGGTCAACATCAGTTCTGAGAAACCAGATGTATAAAATTTAGCATGTTATTATTCATCATCATCATCATCAGCTCATTAAACGTCCCCACCGAGGGGCACGAGCCTACCCGTATAGGGTGATTAGGACTTAGTCGTTCACGCGGGCCCAGTGCGGATTGGACGACTTCACACACAACCTTCGAATCTCTTCGCCGGCGTGCATGAAGGTTTCCTCACGATGTTTTTCCTTCACCGTAAGAGCGTCGGATAACGTACATATATTTTCAAAAATTCTAAAACACATTGGCACGTGTCAGGTTTTGAACCTCAGCAGCCCTCAAAAATGTTATTATTAATAATGAAAAATTAGAAACATTAATTTTACTACATTTTTAAGTATTACTATCGATTCTAGTCGTTAAGCCCTAATATGGCCCCAGCATAATAGAGAAATTGGTCCTCCGAGTCGGAAATGGTATTGAAAAATTATCATCAAAATGGTTTTCGCTCAACAAAACCAGTCTCTGGTATTCTGCAGAAGATAAAGAGAAAATCGCACGACACCTTTTATTTTTATTAACAATATGCTTCACATAGCACTTTGAACTATTTAACTAAGGTAAACCTTTACGAGTAATAAGCTCAAACATCAGAACAAAATCTTGTAAAATTTCCCAAAGATTAGAAATTATAAACCCTAATTGTAATCAAATAAAGTTCATTGTAGAATAGATAGCAATCCATCTGCGCGCGACAGCGGAGCTTAGCGACGAAACGAACGAGCTAATCAGCCGAGTTCGCCAAGCGTCTGATTGATGGATAGCACCCGCAGCCAAGTCTCGTGCAATTAACTTCTCTATAGAAACCAGGCTCCAACATTTTGCGAGCTGACTTACTGAGGTCAATTCGTCCATTGATAAATTAAAGCAAATATGAGAGAGGGGGTACGTGGGAAGTTTATGTTAACAACACAATAAATACTCTTCGACTATGAGTCACAGTGACAGCGCCACGTTGTCTCAAATTAAGCATTTAGCTTGGACATACTTTTTTTAAATTGTAAACACATAAATATGGTACATAGTTTATATGCATTACCCATTGCATATGCATTACGCGTTAAACCAAATGGGTCGTCAATATCATTCATCGTCATCTCATCTAATTTAAACGTTATCATGGTCGTCAATGTACAAAATTATGTTATATGTAAAGTAAACAAAGTGAAACATAAGTAAAGGTTGTGTCAAACAAATTTATTATGAAGAATAATATTGAAACATTAAGACACGACAGCCAATAAGATTGTAACAATGTTATATACACAATGTACCTTTAATCAAAAACAATACAATAAATAACTTCCACCCAAGCACTAACAACGGGGAACAATAAGCATTATTTTACCCCTTGATTTACTATCCAAATACATCAAACACTTAAGCACCCCTGTTTAAGTAGTAAGGCGACTAATAAAACTAAGAAATGACACAACAAAGCAACATAGGGCGTACCAGTAAAGTCAGCAGCATTGTGGCCGTAAAATAGTTACAACCCTACCGGGAACTGATGCTGTCCTTCAGTGGATTACGGAAGGGCCCTTCCACAAATCGATGGACAGGAGATTTCGAAACTATATAGCACGTTGTAAAAGTTGGAAATGATGGGAGCGGGTAAAAC
>PQWD01000269.1:0-73798 GCA_019425675.1 Leucinodes orbonalis
TGCTAAAAATACTTAAATAACATAACTAATAATTACTTACATATACAATAATAATAAATACAATCTGTTGTAACATCATTCTAAAAATAAATATTAATATAATGGATGTGGATGTGAGTATTGTGCATGTATAATAATGTACTTGTCTGGAAATCTGTGACGCTCCCCATCTGATGCAAGGTTACCATGCTTAAATTAATTGCCGCCATTGTAAAATCTAAATTAAAATAATAAAAAATATTTATATATCATCAATGATTATTATAAGGATGGAAATCAATAAATATTAAAGAAAAATAATTGTATCGCTCACGGTAGTGTAAGTCATCTTGTTTTTTTTTTCCGCAGTGTGCCTACCCACCCTACTTCGCACTAGCTTGAAATTGTTTAATAAAATGTAATAAACCATGAAAATTAAACTGCTAGCTTTGCTTTGCAGTATGTACATTTTGTATCTAGTTTTAAATACATTTGTCGCTTTTAGCTGACGGAATGGTGAGGTAGATCATTCCAGCACTTGGTGCCGGAATTTGAAGTTCCCCTGAAAGCGACAGATCGAGCGGCGGCAGACACGAGAAGCGTGACTGGATCGACGGGTCCTCGTATGTTACGTCACGTGCCCACACCAGCTTTTCCTCAGAAATAAGCGGAGGCATTATTCCTTACTACCCCAAACAATACGTGGCGAAGTGCAATGCCCTCCGTGTCTATATATACAAATAACGAAATTTACTGTAGCTACAGAAACTACGCAAACGTTACCCCAGCGGCATTTTGAATAACTTCAAATCCCTGAGGCGCACAAATTAAAGACAAACACGCACATTTACAGCGAGTTATGCTCTAAATCGCTGGCCAATTTGTTTTCAAAAAAGTCTTCAGGAAGGAAAAAGGTGCCGCGTTGGCGCCGGCGTAATGTTACCCCAGCGGAAAGTGTTTTTGCGAATATCTCCATAACGTTTGCATGTACAAATTTAAGATTTTGTGCACAATTACACGATCTGATGCTTCTAATTATGTGTGTGGTAAACCACAAGAAAAAGCACAGTCAAGAAATTCGATAATGTGCCGCTGGCGTAACGCTCACGCCGGGCTACAGAGCAATTTTTTTTTTTCGAACTGACTACTGCTGTTGGCCGCAGATGGCCTTTACAGCTTCACCGGGCAAGTGGCGAGCGCAGATGGCTCTCAGCCTTAATATTTACACAACGAGCCTAAGGGCGTCCCCGAACGGGACTCTACAGAGCAACACACATTCAGATTCTTATGATTATTGTCTTACAGACAATTGGGCAAGCTATGCTTGGGGTTCTCTCATGGATTAAAAGGTTCCTAGGTTCTATTCTAGGGCCATAAAATTAGGGCCCAGGTAAATAGGATAATAATTGTATCTCAATAGTTAAATTTTGCACTTGTTCCCAGTTTCCTGTAGAAGCCCAATGCTATGATTAGCATGAAGGCAAAGTGCCATGGGTTCTTCATCCAATGGGATGATAGTATCAACCTGCCTTACATTAGGCATTGTGAACTTTCACTCATGCTAATGCTAAAATATATTTTTTGTCTGTCTGTTCCGGGCAATCACAAACGGCTGGATGGATTTAGATGGGACTTTTTTGGTAGAATGCTGGAATAAGGAAATACACAGGCTACTTTTAATTAAGACAATATTTTTATTTTGGAAAAATAAAGAAATGTTTTCCGCGCGGCGGCTGAGATCGCGGGCAACAGCTAGTATGATTAATATCATAAATTAGTGGTATATCGATTTTGAATACACATGTAATGATAATAAATAATTATACCTATTGATAAAATGTATGTGAATATTTGAATTTGTATTTGGTTAAAAAAAGGCGACCTTGTCAATTGATCTCTGCACCGTAAGGCTAACACACTAAGTGTCATTTTCCACTGCATCCCCAGTATAAGATTTATGTATATAAACCTCGGTATGAAATGTACTCTCACCAATTCCTCGTTAAGAACCACCAAGATGTTCCGTGCGTCCACTTGTGTTTTACTATTAATCGTCGCACTTTCCGTGGTCGACGTCCACTGTAAGTATTATTTTACTCTATATCTATTTTTTTAATGTCGTAACGTGTACTGATTCCGATTCCGCAATGCTTAAAGACGAAAGTCTTTGAGCAATGCGTCCTACCCGTGCTAACATACGCAGCTGAGACGTGGACACTGACTGCGGGATTGGTTCACAAGTTCAAAGTCACTCAACCGCAATGGAGCGAGCTATGCTCCGGGTCTCTCTTCGGGATAAGATCAAAAATGATTTAATCCGTAAGAGAACTAAAGTTACTGACAGAATTTATATGTACGTTTATCCGACGCTCTTTCGGTGCGAATGCACCGTAATGGGGAATGAGAGGTTAGAATTAGACAAAAAGTAACCTATGTCCGGTCTCCAGGTTACAATCTATCACTCAAATTTTAACCAAAACAGTTCAGCCGTTTAGCCGTGAAAATGTAACAAACATACAGAGCTGCTGTCTCATGTATTATATCAGTATGGATTTTTGATTTACAGCAAAAACATGCCAAGAAATGGACCCATATTCTATACCCGGGTGCTTGCCGAGCTTTTGCGGTCAAAGGTGCATCGACCTAGATGCCAAGACTAAGCCGGTCTGCCCTAAAATCTGCTTACCAGGAGGTTGTCGTTGCCCTGAAGGTAGATATTACGACTCAGAGGGTTCAAAGAGATGCGTCGGGGACTACCATTGCCGTGAGTATTTTTTAATCTATAAGTCTGTTGAAAACATTTGTTGAACGCATTATCGTCAATGATGTAAAATGTATAGATTCGTGAAATGTTCACAAAACAACTGAAAAAAGTGTTCCGAATGTAGCGACAGCACACATACACATATTTCGAATGAGCGTACATTTACCTAAACAAAGAGCCTAGAACTGTATTCTCTTTGGCGGTTCGTTTTTGAGGCACGGGTATACAGAATATCATTGATGAACGTATAAAAAATACGGACAGTCTCGCTGACAACGATTGTGTGTAAATTCGGCCAGTTTTTGTATCGAGTGCAACAAATATTATGATATTTGGCTCGCATCTGTCAACAAAGCCTAGAAGTAATAACTGAAAAGAACATGGCTTGCATATTGAAATTTGAGGACTGTGGTTCAAATCCCGCCACGTACCAATGTGTTTTCGAATTTTCGAAATTATATGTACGTTATCCGACGCTCTTACGGTGAAGGGAAACATCGTGAGGAAACCTTCACTTTCTGCGAAGAGATTCAAAGATTGTGCGTGAAGTCGTCCAATCCGCACTGGGCCCGCGTGGACGACTAAGGCCTAATCACCCTATAAGGGTAGGCTCGTGCCTCTCGGTGGGGACGTATAATGAGCTTATGATGATATGATAAACCTCTGCAACCAGTGAAAACATAAAAAGTTTAAAAAAGTGACTATCTAGTTTGTTTATTCCGCCGGATCCTATTTATTCCGAACCGGTGGTAGAGTCATAAAAAAATATCAATTGAAGAAACAAAAGTATTTGTAAAAGATTTATTTGAATAAAGAAGTTGCAGTTTGACAATCTGTCCGTATATTTTATACAGTTTTTATATGGTGGAACGTAAATCGTGTGAATGACCCAAACACTTCAGCTTTATAATATTAGTATAGATATGGTTTTCTTTTTTAACTTATTTTTTCATTTCAGCTGGCCATTTGTAAGAAAGCAGTGTACCAATTGCAGCACTTCACATATACATATACATTTTAGTAAAGTATCTAAAAATTGAACACATTTTGTTTTATTTGTTGTCGTCAATATTATCCCGCCTAAATCATAATGTAAGAAACTAGCCAAGTCTCGATGGAGCTGCTTGTTTTTCTTTAAAAAGTAATGAAATCAAGACAAAGACGTGCCAAGTACGCAGTGCACCAATCTGTCGCCAGAACCGCTACCTATTGACGATAAAAAATTACCACTTGTAAAACGGTGATTCAATAACCAGTCAATTGTAGGCTTGATAAAGCCACTAACAAATAAAGAATGTTCAACGGCCAAGTCACACAACATTAACCATAATAAAAAATGGCCAAGCGCGAGTCGGACTCGCACGAGGAGGGTTCCGCAGCAGCAAGTAACATAAAACAAAATTATTTTTCTTTACTTAGGCACCTACTAAAGCTTTTATATGAAAAAATAGTGGTACATCGTTTATGGCGTATAAAAAAAAAACTACACATAAGAAATCTTTCAAACAACATTTCGTTGTTAGATTTTAGGTATGGTATCACAGATTTTTTCGATTTTATAAACCCCATAGTTTAGAAATAAGAGGGGGGAGGACACACTTTTTTCAACTGTGGAAGTGTCTCTATAAAAAAAAAAATATTAGAAACCTCAATACCATTTTTTAAGATCTACACATTGATAGCCCACACGTGGGGGTACATTGAAAAAAAAATTGAGTTTCAGTTCAATGTATGGGGAACCCCAAAATATTTTTTTTTAAGTTTCTTATTAAAAAACCTAATATCGGTTGTATTCAGTTCACGTGTGGGGTATCAATGTGTAGATCTTAAAAAATTGTATTGAGCAGCTCAATCGAGACTTGGCTAGTTTTTACAGAATGTTTTTGATGGAATCGGGGGGCACGGCAGTGCCTCCACCAAGTCGAGCGCGAAGCAAACACTGCCGTACCATCCTTTACAGGATCCATTTCGCCGCATTTTCAGGCCCTAATTTGAGAACCTTTGGATAATACTAGACGCTGAAATTTTTGTAATCTAGTTAGATATAATAACATACTTTACATCCAAAATTTCAAGTCTGCAGGTGATTTAGTTCCGACGTTAAGCGAAAGCAAAGTTTCGCATTTTCTACAGATATACACTCACTCATGATCATCAAAATCGAACTAGTACTTTCCATTAACTCAGACAGCTGAAATTTGGTACTGGGTTAGGGTTTAATGGCTACATAAAGGGAAAACTAAAAAACTTTGATAATCGAAGATCTGGAGTACCTGATGACCCTGATTAGATAACAAAAGGGCCCAGCCAAACTATGAGAGATCGTCATACCGCCTTTAAACAATGTATTTTCAATATAGTGGGCCGGAGATTCTTAGCACCCCTTGCCCCGCCGTTACCGTGGCCGCTACCGTAGCCCGGAATAGCGGGGCCGCCGGGGACTAGGGGCCAATTCTTAAAATGTGATACCAATTCTTATAATGAAAATGCCATACTCACCACGCTTGGCAGGCGGGTTGGTGAGCGCAAAGATACGCCAGTACCTAAGTGATGCTGCTGCCCATCACTTGGTGTAAATTTTCCCTCTGTCGCCTTCTACGACACCCTAGGAAGAGTAGGGGTGGTGACAATCGTATTCACTCTGCCGTCACCACACGGCACAATGACGAGGATATCCGTAGGAGAACTAGGGTGACCGACATAGCCCAGAGGATAAGCAAGTTGAAGTGGCAGTGGGCAGGGCACATAGTGCGTAGAACTGATGGCCGATGGGGCGGAAAGGTTCTCGAGTTGCATCCACGTAACGGAAAGCGAAACGTAGGCCGACCCCTAACCAGATGGACGGATGATCTGGTTAAGGTGGTGGGTAGCAGATGGATGTCAACTGCAAGGGATCGGTCCGCGTGGCAATCATAAGGGGAGGCTTTCGTTCAGCAGTGGACATAATTAGACTGTAATGATGATGATGATAGTGGGCCGCTTCATCCAACGTCAAAAATCAGGGGGCACGGTAGTGCCCCCGCCATGTCGAGCGCTAGACCAATACAAACAGACATGGTCATGCACACAAATATTTGTACTGCCCGGGGATCGAACCCGGTACCCTTGGTGTAGTAGCTGACGTCTCAACCATTACACCCAATGGGTCGTCCAATATTCCTTTCAAGTTTCTAGAAAAAGGAGTGAAATGCCACCAAAAAGCTGCTTGATTATCTCTAAAAAGTAATAAAATCAAGACAAAGACGTGCCAAGTCTAAGGTCTTTACTGCGATTACTTTATTATTATGGTTAATGTTGTGTGACTTGGCCGTTGAACATTCTTTATACGTTAGTGGCTTTATCAAGCCTACAGTTGACTGGTTATTGAATCGCCGTTTTCCAAGTGGCAGAAATTTTTACGACAAACAATGGCTAATTTCGAAGCGAATTGAACCAATACAGCATTAATCCTTATCTATTAAATTTAATCATCATCATCAAACGTCTCGTTCATTCATCATTAAACGTCCCCACCGAGGGGCACGAGCCTACCCAGAAAGGGTGATTAGGCCTTAATCATCCACACAGGCCCAGTGCGTCCGAGTCATCTCCAAAAAACCTTCATGTACTGAACGGAAATTCACTAACGGTTCTGAGCTAAACGCACCCATTTTAGATAACCCTAGGGGCTGAGGGCTGTGCGCAGATTCCGAGCACAAACCGACAACCGAGATTCCGCCCCCGCCGGCGGGGCCATCGTCGAGTGTCCCTGTAGCTTCGCACAGTTCCTATTCGCGTAACAGGCATGTGCCGGCCGCTTTTCTCCCCAAACATATGTTAGGCTACCAAGCCCCCCCCCCCCCCGCAACGCCCTAAGCCGAGGTTCGAGTCCCGTTCGGGGACGCCCTTAGGCTCGTTGTGTAAATTTTAAGGCTGAGAGCCATCTGCGCTCGCCACTTGCCCGGTGAAGCTGTAAAGGCCATCTGCGGCCAACAGCAGTAGTCAGTTCGAAAAAAAAAAAAAACAGATTCCGAGCATCAATTCTATAGAAGAATATTTTGTAACGGTTGATTTAGTACTATTCAGTGCAAGTTGGACATTACCAAGTCACGTCAGGGTCATAATATCTAATCACAGGGTCATGATTTTGGTCTCTATAACACCGATTCGATTTTACAAAAATATCCCAACTTATAATGACCGGTTCCGATAAGCAAGTATCCGGCATTAAGTGAAGAAAACAAGGTTTGACTTTATTGGCCAATCTGAGTATGTTATATGTTCGGCAAGTTACGTCAGATCTTCAAGTCGACGATTCCGCAATGTTTAAAGACAAAAGTCTTTGAGCAATGCGTCCTACCCCTACCAACATACGTAGCTGAGACTAAAGCTAACTATAAAGGTAGATACGCCAACGGTGCCTCAAAAACGAACCGCCGAAGACCAGTTTGTACTCTTTTGTTTAGGTAAATGTGTTCGAAATTCGAAATATGTGTATGTGTGCTGTCACTGCATTGGGAACACTTTTTTCGATTGTTTTGTGAGCATATCACGAATCCATACTTTTTTACAACATTGGAACACAGGCTACTTTTATTTAAGACAATAATTTTTATTTTGGTAAAATAAAGAAATGTTTTCCCGCGTGGCGACTGTGAACGCGAGGCACAGCTAGTCTAATAAATATTCTATATTAGTGCTATAAATAGATTTTCAATACAATCGAACAATATAAAATATTATAATTACATGTATTAATAAAATTGAATTGAATATTTCAAATGTATTTGTCAATTCATCTCTGCACCGTATGCCTGAAATATTAAGTGTCATTTTCCACTGTATCCCCGGTATAAGGTTTATGTATATAAACATCCGCATGACATGTACTCTCACCAATTCCTCGTTAAGAACCACCAAGATGTTCCGTGCGTCCACTTGTGTTTTACTATTAATCGTCGCCCTTTACTTGGTCGACGTCCACTGTAAGATTATTTTACTTTGTATATATTTTTAAATGTTATAACGTGTAGGGGGGGGGGCAACCGCAATCTTTTAAATTAGTATTAATATAATGATACATCAGCATTTTTGTTCAAGAAAAGACGAAGTAATATATTGTAACACTGTTTAAGAGATGGTGGTAACCCCCTTGATTCCGATTCCGCAATGCTTAAAGATGAAATCTTTGAGATTGTGTGCAAGAAGGTTGTATGTGAAGTCGGCCAGTCCATACTAGGCATGCGTGCTTTGTTGCTGATGCACGCATGCCTAGTATGACTGATGAATTACCAGGCCTTTACACCCTTTATACTTAACTCGCGTGACCCTTGGTGGGGCCGTTGAAAAAGCTGATAATGATGACAAATAGTACGCTTTAATTTAGCTTTCTTTCTTTCTCAAAAATTGCGAGTGCTCGGTAATGGAGAAATTAGAGGCTTGAATTATACAAAAAGAAGCCTATATACGTCTCCATGTTACAATCACATACCAAATTTCATCAAAATCAGTTCAGCAGTTTGTGAGCGTTTCAAACAAAAAGACAGCTTCTTTCTCGTATATAATATCAGTATGGATTTTTCATTAACAGCAGAACCATGCAAAGATGCTGACCCATATGCTGAGCCCGGTGCTTGCCAAGCTTCTGCGGTCAAGGGTGCGACCAACTAACTGCCAAGATTAAGCAGGTCTGCCCTAAAACCTGCACACCAGGAGGATGCCGTTGCGTTGCCGGTAGATATTACGACTCGAAAACTAAGAGATGCGTCGGAGACTACCATTGCCGTAAGTATTAAAATATAAAATAAAAAAAAATAATTATTAAAAAAAATAAGTCGGGTTTTCCTTCCTGACGCTATTACTCCAGAACGCACGAACCGATTTCCACAGTTTTGCATTCGTTGGAAAGGTCTCGGGCTCCGTGAGGTTTATAGCAAATAAAATTCAGGAAAAATTTCAACAGAAAAGCGGGAAAATCTTTTTTCACATACAGCGACATCTCTGATACATAGCATGTACTACAAACCAATATTTTAAGTAGATGGCATCTTTTGATCACCAAACGAAATGTTACATAAAACGAAGCCATCTGGTAGCGAAACGGAGTTCGTTGGTTTGGTAGTCTATAATAAATAATAAATTTCCACTGACATTCACACAGCGCCACCTAGCCCCAAACTAAACATACTAAACAACGGATAAACATTCTTTTTTTTGTAAATACATACATATTATACATAGAAAACACCCAGACCATTACAAACAGACATGTTCATGCACACAAATGTTTGTACTGTCCGGCGACCGAACCCGGAACCCTTGGTGTAACAGCGGACGTCTCAACCGTTACACCAGTTCGGTATTCGTTTATGGTGGAACATAAATAGTTTGTACCATCAAGGTTGCAAACTCATATGTTTCGACGACCCATTTGGTGTTGCGGTTGAGAGGTCGACTGCAACACCAAGGGTTCGATTCCCAGGCAGTACAAAAATTTGTGTGCATGAACATGTCTGTTTGTAATGGTCTGGGTGTTTTCTGTGTATAATATGTATGTATTTACAAAAAAAAGAATGTTTATCCGTTGTTTAGTATGTTTAGTTTGGGGCTAGGTGGCGCTGTGTGAATGTCAGTGGAAATTTATTATTTATTATAGACTACCAAACCCAACGAACTCCGTTTCGCCACCAGATATTTGTAGGACATACTATGTATCAGAGATGTAGCTGTATGTGAAAAAAGATTTTCCCGCTTTTCTGTTGAAAGTTTTCCTGAATTTTATTTGCTATAAACCTCACGGATCCCGAGACCTTTCCAACGAATGCAAAACCGTGGAAATCGGTTCGTGCGTTCTGGAGTTATAGCGTCAGGAAGGAAAACCCGACTTATTTTTATAAAATATTTTTTTTTTATGTCTGTTTGTAATGGTCTGGGTGTTTTCTATGTATAATATGTATGTATTTACAAAAAAAAAATGTATAAGTATTTATCCGTTGTTTAGTACCCATAAAACAGGCTTTACACTTAACTTGGGGCTAGATGGCGCTGTGTGAATGTCAGTGGGTATTTATTTTATTATTTATTTATTAATACTGACGAAGAATTACACGTTACAAAGTTTTATAGGATCATCATATTTCTGGACTGTCTCAGAATACTAATGGTCTTAGGGATATGATGTTCCGTATATATAAAGGTAGATACGCCACCCGTGCCTCAAAAACGAAACGCCGAAAAGTATACAACTGTAGGCTCTTTGTTTAGTTAAATGTACACTCATTCGAAATGTGTGTATGTGTGCTGTCGCTGCATTCGGAACACTTTTTTCAGTTGTTTTGTGAACGTATCACGAATCTGCACGTCTCTTACATTCCTTACCACTGTCACTGTGTATTTCATGGACATATCTTTTCTTCCGAGCGTCGATGGCCCAAAGGTGTGAACTGTTGCCTTCCGATCGGCAGGACGCAGGTTCAAATCCCGCCACGTACCAATGCGTTCTCATATTTTCGAAATATTTGTAATGTAATGTGTGATGGAAAGATCGTGAGGAAACCTGCGCACGCCTACGAAGGGATTCAAGGTCGTGCGTCGGCCAATGCACTGGGTCGGGTGGACGACTAAGGCCTACACACCGTATATGGGTTGGCTTGTATTCCTTATTCATGAATAACCCATTTTTGTAACATATTATTTAACTTTTTTTTTCATTTCAGCTGGCCATTTGTAAGAAAGCAGTGTACCAATTGCAGCACTTCACATGTTATAGGCCTATTAATAAAGAATCTGTAATAAAAACATTTCGTTTTATTTATTACCTTCAATAATATGAAATCGAAAAGTTCTGTAAAAAATAGCAATCTCGATGGAGCTTAGTGTTTGAGTCTTTATTTTAAATAATATATGTTTTGTTATTGTATACTCAACTTAGGTCACATACCAAATTTTAGCTACTTCAGGAAATAGCTAAACATTTTGGAAATCATTAGTTTGTCAGTGACGAAAATAAGCGTATTTTAGATATTAATAAAATTTAAAGTATTAGACCTATATGTCATCATATCCTGAGAATATGAACTATCTGGTACATCGGATACCATAGATATAGGCACAGACATCCGAATATACAATTGGACTGGACAAGCCGCCAAGTTTATAGGCAGTCCCAGTGTCGCAATTTCTTTTCGGTTCATACCTGTGAAAAGTTATTATATTTCTTGGCAAATTTACTGATTCATTGCGGTGATGGCATGTTACAATTGCACAGGATGGCATTTGGGAAAAACGGAATTTCTTCTAATTATCGTGCGTCTTGACTCGTCTCACAGAGCGTAAACTGGCAGCCAGTGTATGCTCGTTGAGCTTACATTTGTCACACTTAAAAACGCGGCTTGCCCCATCTCCTGTATTGGGAAATCTGTGGATATAGGATATACAAGATACACAAAGGCGGCTTAGAGGCATGACAAAAATATTTAAGTATATGTGTTGGTGGATGTCTATGTGTAAGTTCCAAATAGTCATGTCCACGCTAAAACTTCTCATTATCGATTGTGACGTAAATCAACAGACAGTCCTTTTCATGTAGAAAGCAAGAAAATCATACGTATTTGAATCCTGATGAATCTGAATCATCAGCAAACTTATAATTGTTCACGGCTTGTAACGACGGTGACCGATGATGGGCAACATGTTACGTGTCTTCCACGTGGAATAGTTACTTTGGGCTAAAACTGCGATATCTCCTGAGATATTCATTTAAATTAAATGCTGTGAAGGGAAATTTTGTTTCCAATACTCGTGATAAATAACGTATTGATTTGCATAGGGATTAATATTATTATGAAAACACAACTAAATAAAATCATCAATATTTATGTTATGTATTCTTTTAAAAAACTATTTAAGTTTTTATCGATTTTAATGACGTCACCGCTTTGTCAAGCACTAGCGTAAACAAACAATTTGCTATTATATACATAATTTTCGCGAATTGAAATAAAAAACACTAGTTATACTTTAATATATAAATGGGAATCAAAATCATATTGCAAACTTATATTAATATGCTGATTTCTAGCCGAAATTAAGTAAAAATGGTTCGTAAAATTCCAATGATAAAATCATATTCACTGTGAAAAGTGTATAAATTCGGGTTATTTAGCCTAGTAACGTTGCATCCAGGTACAGCACACAACACCATAATTGTATAAAGTAATAATAACACTATTATTCAAACAATCAGCAATAATATTCACAATTTTCACTGACACTTAGAACAATACTCCTGAAAAAGTACGGTGTGTGAGTAAAATTGCAGCCAACATTAATAAATTGATTCTAACTCTTGTGGCAGTAGATGACAAAGTCATCGAAGTGAGACATTAACCGTTTAAGACAATTTTTGATAGAAATTTGCTTGAGTATTATATACATCATCCAGTGCTACCTGCACTATTTTTGGAGTAACTTCCAGACTAATTATCTTTCTTTTAATAGTTAAAACTACAGTAAAAATGAACATACTAATATTTTGTTTTTAAATTTAAAAAAAATACAAATTAAGTACTGGAATATTAAAACTACATAACTTTCACCCTCCTACACTCATACACTCATTTACATTCTATACACCAGGAGGCTCATTCCATTTCATTTCATGTAATATCAGTTATTTACCTTTGTACTGTTTTAATTTTATTTATGGTTTAGAATTATATTCTTTTAAAATGTTCTTGCACTTATTCACGATTGTAAGTCTTCAAATACATCTTACCAAATTGTTTCCTAGGGATGAGCGCTGTCGTCTGAGATTCAGGTTATTTATTAACCTAGTTCAGACGCAGATGAATTATCAGATAAGTTAGTTGTATTTACATATAATAATCTATTTTGTGAATTTAGATTGTAAGTGCATATGTATTTATATCTCTATGTTGTTGTTGTCGAATAAATAAAAAAAAAAACTTTTATAAAACTTGACACTACACGCATGGATAAGATTTATGGCGATGATCGTGTATATTATTTCTTACAATTTATGTTTTAAAAGTGTTCAACAACAATTCCACAAAACTAGCAACTTCACAAGAGAAGAATTGTGTACAAAAATGTTACCGAGAAGTGTTTGGTTTGCACACTGATAAACCACTTCAAGGTTCCGGTAAAAGCAATGACGGAAACACGACAAGGAGATTGTTTCAAAATTACAAGTGTCCTGAAGGTATCATCATCATCAGCTCATTAAACGTCCCCACCGAGGGGCACGAGCCTACCCGTATAGGTTGATAAGGCCATAGTCGTCCACGCGGGCCCAGTGCGGATTGGACGACTTCACACACAACCTTTGAATCTCTTCGCAGGCGTGCATGAAGGTTTCCTCACATGTTTTCCTTCACCGAAGAGCATCGAATCCGATCAATATATTTCGAAAATTCGAAAACACATATCCGTTCGGGATTTGCACCTCAGCCCTCCGTAGGTAGGCGACAGTCCACACCACTGAGCACCGACGCTCTTACTATATATATTTACTCAGATGATAATGTAATTACATTTTCCTGTAGACATCTTTCTTGAAATCACCTGTGTCTACAAATAAAAAGAAATTTTATCCCTGAAAGAAACCCCTGAATTTAACTAAGACAATGAGTTTAACAGTTTTGATCTGGTTAAGTGCGGGCAGATGGATGTCACTGCAAGGATCGTCCGTGAAATCATTAGGGAGCCTTCGTTCAGCAGTGACATAATTGGGCTGTAATGATGATGATGATGATGATGAATGAGTTTAACAAAATCACCTTATAACAAGTACCTATAATAATTAACAGTCCTTAACTACGCAACATTGAGTCAATTTCTGTTTATTAGCAGCAACCAACTGATTACATACGATATAATAAATAATTATTGATTCTTTATGTATATATTCCACGTGCGCCATTTATATGAATAATCGTAATAGTTACCTATTGCAAACATCATCATAATCAACTCATTCAACGTCCCCACCGAGGGGCACGAGCCTACCCGTAAATGGCCTTTGTCATCCACGCGGGCCCAGTACGGATTGGCCGACTTCACACTCAACCTTTGAATCTCTTTACAGGCGTGTGCTGGTTTCACGATGTTTCCTTCACCGTAAGAGCGTCAGATATCGTACATATAATTTTGAAAATTCGAAACACATTGGTACATACGTGGCGGGATTTGAACCTCAGCCCTCCCGGTAGGAGGGCAACAGTCTACACCATTGATGTATTATTGATTATACAATAATTATGTATGTAAATAGGAACTATTTAGAAAAAGTATATAAGTATGTTATTGTGTAGTCTCCATATTACAACTATGTTTAGTTTGGGCTAGATAGCGCTGAGTAAATGTCAGTGGACATTTATTTATATTTAAAAAAAAAACCTTTTTCTGGGAATGCGCAGATGGCTCTCAGCTTAAACTTTAAGCAGCAAGCCCTAAGGCGTCACAGTTAGTATGGGAATCTCGGGTGCGGGAGTGTTGTGTGTGAGGGAAAAGTCTAGACGTAAAGATTGTCACAATATTATCAAGGCAAGTATTGATATCAGACGGTAAAACTATTTAACAGGTTACCAGTACACATAAATAAATAAAAAGTGATGTTTATCATACACGCATTAGGAAAACCATAAAATCCTTCTTGTTGGAAAGGTGTTTGTACAGTGTTGAGGAGTTATAGCAGAAACCTTCACACATAACCTTCGAATCTCTTCGCAGGCGTGCATGAAGGTTTCCTAACGATGTTTTCCTTCACCGTAAGAGCGTCGGATAACGTACATATATTTTCGAAAATTCGAAAATACATTGGTACGTGGCGGGATTTGAACCTCAGCCCTCCTGGTAGGAAGGCGACAGTCCATACCATTGAGCCACCAACGCCTCAGTTTAAAATTATTTCTTTTTATTGACATGCATTTTCGTTTTATCCTAATTTAATTTATGATTTCTGACATCACAAATTAATTAACTACTTTATATTGTCAATTCTAATTTCTGTATTATATTATGGTAAAATCCGTATTTAAGGTGATCTTTTATTGATTGTAATTTGTTATTTTAAAAAAGCTTGTAACTTCAAACACAATATTTAATTGTTTATGAATAAATGAAATGAAATATTCACTAATTTATAGACTGGGATTTTTACCTCACCCGGCTCACATATCAGATGGATTGAAGACCTGTGTAAGTATGGGATAGCAGATAAGTAGATGTTAACTGCAAAGGATCAATCCGCGTCTTGGCAAGCGTAGGAAGCTCTCCGGCCCGATGGACCGACGACTTGCGGAAGGTCGCTGGTGGAGGCTGGATGAGAAAAGCGGAGGACCGGGATATCTGGCACAAAATGGGGAGACCTGTGTCCAGCAGTGGACTGCGATAGGTTGAAGAAAAAATTGAACTTTGACGTGAACTTTTAAATATTCATCATGTATGCGAAAAACATCAGTATTTGCTTCAATAGAAAAATAAATATTGATTTAGAATTACAAAAGAGTAGAATTAATTATGACAGAAATTTGCTTAGCCCCAAATACATCAACGTAGTCCGTATTTTCATTACAATAAGTGTTGTTTTTACGCAAACTATTGTGTGGATACTTCATGTGAAAAAAAATATTTAAACGAAGATTCATATGAAAACTACTAAGTTAGCATTTGTTTCTGAAACAGCGCAAGATGCTTCGCGTATCGTGTGTTATTTTTGTGGTCGCCGTCGTCTACTTGGCTGAGGTCTATTGTGAGTACCTATAAGTTAATGCAAAAGACAGTTCACAGTTGATTCACACAGCGCCATCTGGCCCCAAAATAAACAAATCCTGTACTATGATTACAGTACTGTAATACACATACTTTAAAAAAGTTTAAATAAAAGTAAATATTAATGGAATACTTTTTCCACTTTGGAAGTGTCACTCGCGCAAACTTTTCAATTTATAAAAAAATGATATTATAAACCTCATTATCATTTTTAAAGCTCTACCCATTGATACCGCACACGGGGGGTACGATGAAAAAAACATTTTTGAGTTTCAGTTCAATGTATGGGCCCCAAAAAAACAATTTTTTTTTTCAAGTTTCTTGTCAATCCCTAATGGCGGTTAACAGAATACATATACTTACAAAGTTTGAATAGTGTAGTATTTATAGTTTCGGAGAAAAAAGGATGTGAAATACGAACGGACAGACAAGCAGACAGACTTGAATTTTTTGTTTCTTTTGGAGATCATTCTTTTTCCTGAACTGGTCGTAGATAAAAACAAATTAAACAAAAATAAACTTTAAAAGCAAACACTGCTATTTTAAATATGAATGGAAAATAATAGGAATCGCAAATTGATCAATTTTCTAGGAAATTGATAAACTTTCATGGGAATTTCCACCAGAGTTTTATTATTTTACGCTTATATTATATATATTATATTTTATTTATATATATCATCTCATTTTTGTACATTTAACAGGCCAAGCCAATTGCCCCGATCCTAACTCGAAGCCAGGCTGCACGCCCAGCTACTGTGATCAGCATTGCAATTCTAAAATCAAAGAAGTCTGTCCCCGTCAGTTCTGCTCGATGACCGGATGCCAGTGTATCGGCAACTTGAAGTATGATTCAAAGAAAAATAAATGTGTACCAGAGAGCGAGTGTTGTAAGTAAATATTAAATATCCACTGACATTTACACAGCGCCATCTAGCCCCACGTTAAGCGTGAAGCTTGTATTACGGGTACTTAACAACTGATAAACATACTTATACATTTTTTGTAAATACATTCATATTATACATAAAACACACCCAGACCAATACAAACAGACATGTCCATGGACACAAATATTTGTCACGGGGATCGAAGCCGGAACACTTGGTGTAGTAGCCGACGACTTAACTATTACACCAATTGGATTGAAGTTTTTGAAGTAACAGTCGGTAGAGTTAGGCTGTGTATTTTCAGAAGCTTGGCTCTACACCTGATCAGCTCTTTCTTACAGCGCATACCTTATGTGGTCGTCTTTTTGGTGGATGGACTTTCATGTTTCGGGATAAGGGCACTGTAGCTAGAAAATTAGGGGGTATAAGAGACCTAACATCTTTTGTCTCGTGACGTAGTGACGTAAATTAACAACCTGATAGACAGCCATTATTCTCCATCAATGCCGCACTGCGCCCGTCACCCGAGACAACTTACAGATGCTACGTCTCTTAAACCCGGTAATTTTACTAGCTACAGTGCCCTCATCCCGATACACGGATGTGTCAGTAAGTGCATACCACTCCTATTTCTCGGGACGATATCTGGCACTGCGATGGTACCTACCTAGACGACTCAGTACCGAGTCTACCACCTAGTGGACGATATCTGGCACTGCGGTGGTACCTACCTAGACGACTCAGTACCGAGTCTACCACCTAGTAAAGTATGTGCTGTAAACTGTTCTTAAATAAATAATAAAATGAACTGCCTCCGTGGACCAGTGACCGCTGCCGAGGGTCCACCTTACAAGATATAAATTATAAGAGTAATTCTTTAGTTTTTATCAACAATATAATAAGAAAGGTATAATTTTGTTTTCTTTTTTTTCAGCCACATAGTCATACCTGATGTAACTTGAACCGCGTCATCTGCATGTATACCCGAATATCTTGTAATCAAGAATTAAAGAGTTTGAAATAATGATAATTATGAATTATTTATCTGTCTTCAAATAATAACGGTCCACTGGTCCTTCATTTTGCATTTGATATCCCAGTCCTCCACAAGCGGCTTATGACGTCAACGAGAGCGTCCTACGCTTGCCAAGATGCAGTTTCCTTTCCAAATCGCGTCTGCTCCAACAGCATTCGATCGGTTCTGAGACCGGCGAACTATATCGGTATTTAGTTTTTTCATGTCATTAAGTGAACGGAACATTCAGTTCGCTCATATGGTGGTAAGCGATATGCCTGACCATGACAGATGCAGTGATCTTTCCATTGAAACTACCCTGCACCCGAGACGACAGATGTTAGGTCTCTTATACCCGGTAATTTCACTAGCTGCACTGTAGCTAGCCTTATCCCGAAACACAGAAGTGCAAAACACTCGTAACTACTGCTACTAGAGGCGTATTTCATGAGACGATATCTGGCACTGCGGTGGTACCTACCTAGACGACTCTACCGAATCTACTGCCTAGTGGACGATATCTGATACTGCGGTGGTACCTACCTAGACGACTCAGTACCGAGTCTATCACCTAGTGGACGATACCTGGCACTGCGGTGGTACCTACCTAGACGACTTAGTACCGAGTCTACCACCTAGTGGGCGATATCTGGCACTGCGGTGGTACCTACCTAGACGACTCAGTATCGCGTCTACCACCTAGTGGACGATATCTGGCACTGCGGTGGTACCTACCTAGGCGACTCAGTACCGAGTCTACCACCTAGAAAACTAACATTTTCATCGCTAGCTAGCAACATTACTGAGATCCCGCTAATTGATGTGACAGTGATTATCTGTGACGATCAGAAGTTAGAGAAAATATAAAATGATGCTACTAGTTTATTCTCATAACTACGAAAGGTATCGTTGTAGGAACACGTTTGCTACGAACGTGAGTCATCTTCATCATCTGATGGTGGATTTTATATCATTGGATGATTCCAATAACATCTTACTACAGGGACATGCCCTCGCACACGGCATGGTCATAGAGAGTTTTACGCAAACATTAACTAAAAATAACATGTATTTTGCCTCCTCTAAAGTAAAATTGTAATAAATGTCTGAATTAATAACAATAATACTAGTATATTATTCTTTAGCATCTCAGGGGGTAACACAGCAAAGTAAGAGTGGGGTAATTAAAGATACCAGTGGTAATCTATTGACTGAGGAAAAGAGTGTGTTGGAGGAAAAAAGGGGAAAGGAGTATTTTGAAAGATTGTTTGAGTGCGCTGACTTGTCACAAACCGAAAGTGCAACTGTGTTGCTAAATGATCCAATTAAGGATGACTGCGAGATTAGTATGAATAAAATAGTTTTTGCTTTAAGAGAAAGGTAATTCGGCAGGGTATGACAGGATATGTGTGGAAATGCTGAGAGCTGGAAAAGATCTGGTAGCTTCCTGGTTGTACCTGATTTTTGCTAAGTGTTGGACCAGTGGTAAAGTGCCGGAAGATTGGCAAAAAGCTGTTATAGTTCCGCTATACAAACGGAAGGGATCACACCAGGATGCCAAAAATTATCGGGGTATCAGTTTACTCAGTGTTGTCGACAAATTGTATGCGAAAGTATTGATTGAAAGGGTTGTGAAAGAAACGAATGATAAAATATGGAATGTGCAAGCGGGATTCAGAAAAGGAATGGGTTGCTTGGATCAAGTCTTTTCGTTAAGGTGCATCACTGAAAAGTTTCTGGCTAAGCACCAGAAAGTGTTCTGCGCCTTCATTGATCTAGAGAAGGCTTATGGTAGAGTGGATAGAAATGAGTTGTGGAATGTGTTGTCTGAGTTTGGATTGGAGAGCTGTCTGATACGGGCACTGGGATCGCTTTACGCTGATTCCATGCGTATGACAATGCATGTGTTAGACTGGGTGATGCTTACACGGACTGGTTTAATATCTCAAGGGGGGTTAGACAGGGATGTGTAGCATCACCTTGGCTCTTCAATTTATTTTATTTATTTTATTTAACAGGTGTGGTTTACAGCTATAGTTACATAAACGTATAAAATAAAGTAACAATAAAGAGCCAATAACAAACCCCCCAGGTAATGTTGAAATAATCAAAATAAGCAGTCAAATTAAACAATAAAAATATAGTTGTGAATGCCTCAGCAAATACAATATACATGTATACATATATAAATACACATACATACATATAGATTCAAATACTCGCTAAACCAAATAAACCTATATACTCCAAAAATACATACATACAACTTCCAATAATATACTTATACCATTATAACATAACATATACTTATCAATATTTCAAACAATGCAGTTAAAATTATAAATTTCGTATGACTCTGGGAAGAGGAGAACCCTCGAAACTGCAGAACTGACCACTGACAGACTACTAGTGTGTAAGTTCGATTACATCAAGATTGTGTCTCTGCAGCTCATTAAAACCTAGCTGATCTAAGAAGAAAACTATTTTGACGGTACAAAGTACGAGAGAATGGCACGAAAAGCGTATTCCTTTGACGACAATGACCGCGGAACATTCAAAAATATTTTTACAGATTAAGTCAGGGCTGTTTATAGAAGATGGGCAATTCAAATATCTGAAACAGACCTACGCGTAAAAAGTTATTCATGACAAATGCCTGAAAGATCTGCGGGAGAGTGAATATGGACTGAGATTGGGAGGTACCGTCATTAAGTGCCTCTTGTACGCCGATGATCAAGTAATTCTTGCATCGTCGTCGTCCGAGTTGCAGAAGATGATGGATATCATGAATGCATCGTTTAAAAGGATGAATATGAAAGTAAATGTTGGAAAAACGAAGTTATGGTTTTTGAAAGAAATGAAGTTATGTCTGATTGCGAGATTATGATTGAAGGCGAGAAAGTTGAACAAGTAGAAGAGTTTGTATATCTGGGAATCGTGTTTACAAGAGATGGTAAGTGTAATAAAGACATTGAACGAAGAGTTATGAAGGGAATTCGGTTAACGGAGCAATCAGCGGCCTTGTGTGCAGCCAAACCGTGTCTAAAAAGGCAAGGATGGCTGTACATAATGCTGTTCTGGTTCCTACGTTGACGTATGGTATGAATGTTGGTATGGCAGAAGAAGCACGAAAGTAAAATAAATGCGGTAGAGATGCGGTCGTTAAGGCAAATATGTGGTGTGAAATTGTGTGACAGGATTAGGAATGCTGTTATTAGAGAAAAGTGTGGCTCAAAGTAGATGTAGTGTCAAAAGTAGAAAGAGGTATGTTAGGATGGTATGGACACTTGGAGCGCATGAGTGAAAGGAAATAGCAAAGCAGGTGCATTGTGTGAATGTGGAAGGATACACGAGCAGGGACGACCCAGAAGGACTTACCTTGACAAATTGGTCAAGTCCTTAAGAAGCTGGGGTCCCAAGTAAAAGGAATAAAAGAGCTTGTTAAAAGATTGATGGATGTGAATGAAGCTAGGGAAGTATTCAGGACCGTGCAAAGTGGCGTTCCATCATCTCTGCCTACCCTCTGGGACAAGGCGTGAGCTTTATTTATTTATAATTTTCTTATTTTTCAGGCGCTTTTCCAGAGTAAAAATAAACACTATTCCGAATTTACTTTAAATATATGTCGGTAGTGTTAGGTCGTGTAGATTCAGAAGCTTGGCTCTAAGTGAGATCAGGGGGGTTACCGCCATCTCTTAATAATCACTATGATGGTACGTCAGCATTTTTGTACCAGATAGGGCGAAGTAATATTATTGTAATACCGTTTTAAAAGATTGTGGTTATCCCCTGCTATCTTTTTCACAGAGCAAACCTTATCTCGTCGTCGTTTTTGGTGGGATTTCGTAAGTTGCTGGGCAATATTTTTAGTGGTCATTTTTTTTGTGGTGTATTTTGACGCGGGGACTGCATATTGAGAGGGGTGAGTGAGTAGGAGACGTTCGCTTCGATCGATGCGATGGTCTGTTTTTGTTGTTTTTTAATTAAATATATCTATAAATACATTATCTATTATTAATAATTAATCAAATTTTTTCAATAATTTAACTGAGACCTACTTTGAGAAGGACGAAAGTAATTAATAAATATTTTTAGTTATATAGGTAACCTATTATAGGTTTTAACAGTTTGTAGGTCTCATAAAATATTATGTACGTAAGTTAATTTTTGTAACGTAACATAATAATGAAATATAAACACTTTACGACAAAAATGCCAAGTAGCCTATTGTATCACTCACCTTATATCTTAAAAGGTAAACCTCCAATATTATCTTTAATAAATAAGAAAAGGGTGGACAGGTTTAGATTTAATTAACTTCAATAAAATTCATTTTTAAATTAAATGTTTATTTTTTTGTACCTATTTAATCGCTTGTAAGTGTATTTTATAAGCTCCTTTTCTTTCTATTATAGGTATATCTGAAAAAAAGAAAACAAATAAAATATAATTTCCATTTACCAAAGGTTTCCGTTTACGACTAAGGCCTTATCACCCTATACGGGTAGGCTCGTGCCCCTCGGTGGGGACGTTCAATAAGCTGATGATGAAAGGTTCCCGTTTCGATCCCCGGGAAGTATTAATAGTTGTGTGCATGAACCTTACATAAACAATACACTTACTAGACGCACAATCTCACTAATAAAGTGACCGCGGTAAAATTATGCCCATCCGCCAGCTGTGCAAAATTTCCATTCATGATCACGTCGCTGGCTACTCTCCATGGTGGTAAATAAAACTAAAAAACATATTTATTTTGGAATTAATTCCATATCGTGTTAGTAACAATGATCTTAAAAAACTATGTCAGTAAGCGATGCAATGATGCTGCATCTAATATTTTATTGTTCAACTAAGGCATAAACATTGGGGCTTAATGGCGCTGTGTGAATGTCGAATAATTAATTTATTAATTTGTTTACGAACACATTACAGGTATGAATACGTACATAATGTACCTTATACGAGTAGTATGCATCCCTGATATGAGAACATCGTTTACACAAAGAATATAGGGAGATAAGTCACCATCATCATCAGCTCATTATACGTCCGCAACGAAGGGCACGAGCCTACCCATGGCGGGTGTATAGGCCTTAGTCGTGCACGCGGGACCAGGGCGGGTTGGACGACTTCACGCACAACCTTAGGATCTCTTCGCAGGCGTGCGCAGGATTCCTTACGATGTTTTCCTTCACCGCAAGAGCGTCGGATAACGTACATCTATTGAGACAAGAGTGTCAAAAAAAAAGGTCCAAACATGTGAATTTGGAATCGTTGGCTGCCATTCGACCTTTCCATTTTCATTGTAGTCATATTATGGAATGTGTTATGGAAACCTTAAACGTACTATGACAAAATGTTAATGCTCAAGTCAATTTTATTGTTTTTTTTTCAAATTTCATGTATAAGTGTCTTCATTATAACTTGAATTTGATACTCACATTTTCTCAAATTGTACACTGGCTTGCGATGACGCATGCCATTTTGTTTGCGTCAAATTTGTAACCCTCTTTGCATCTGCATCCGTTCTCGATACAAATATGAGGGCACACTTGATTATTGCTGCCAGGATCACAGTATTGTTACAATAGCTAGGCTGGCATGCGACTACCGCATTTGGGTCCGTGCACTTGAAGACGTCTGCGAAACATCAATGATGAGACTTTCATCATCAGCTCATTAAACGTCCCCACCGAGGGGCACGAGCCTACCCGTATAGGGTGATTAGGCCTTAGTCGTCCAGGGCCCAGTGCGGATTGGACTACTTCACGCACAACCTTTGAATCATTTCGCAGGCGTGCGCAGGTTTCCTCACGATGGTTTCCTTCACCGTAAGAGCTTTGGATAACGTTCATATATTTTTCGATAATTCGAAAACACGTTGGTACGTGGCGTTATTTGAAGCTCAGCCCTTCCGGTTGGAGGGCGACAGTCCACAACATTAAGCCACGGACGCTCTAATGACACTTTATTCCATAGAAACTTAACAAATAATAAAATAATCATTATATCACAATAATCATACGTAAAACACAAGAAATAATGACTACCTGTTGTTATTTATTTCTTCCAACACCTTTATAGTCAGGCGTATCACTTACCACTAAGTGAGCGAAATCGAAATGACCGTCCTGTTCACTTATGACATAAAAAATATTTTTGAATGCTCCCAACAACCCGTTACAAAACTATTGAGACAAATCATCATCATCAGCTCAATTAGTTCCCCACCGAGGGGCACGTCTTCACGCACAACCTCTGAATCTCATCGCAGGCGTGCGCAGGTTTCTTCACGATGTTTTTCTTCACCGTAAGAGCGTCGGATAAACGTACTTTTAGTCTCGAATATTTGAAGCTGGAAGGCAACAGTTCACACCAACGAGCCACCGACACACCAATTCTATTTTTATTCAGACACAATAAAAATACAATTGGTGCATTTCAAATTAGCAGAATGGCCAGTATAATGTTTAATTAAGTTTTTTTACTAAACAGGAGGCAAACGAGCATGCGGTTCACCTGATGGTAAGTGACACCGCCGCCCATGGACATTTGCAAGACCTCAGGTCCCAGAAATGCGTTGCCAGCCCTTTAAAAGTGTGTACGTTCTATTTTTAAAGACGCCAGATCGTATTGCTCCGGAAATGTTTCCAGAGGAAGTTCATTCCACAGTTCTGCCGTACGTGGCAGAAAAGGACGACAGAATCGAACTGTGGAAGACCTCCAATCATCCAGGTGGTGAGGATGAAATTTGGGGTTCCTCCGAAATGTACGGTGGTGGAACTCAGCCGCAGGAATAAGCCCGAGCAACTCATCTGAGCACTCCCCATGATGAAGAGCTACTATTACAAAATTGGTTTGCACGTATGTAGCTCAGGCTGTCTGGACAAATCTTCAAATTAGGATGAATTTTTGTAGGTCGATAGAGCATTTTATGTGACGGCCAATCACCCTTGTTTCAGAATTTGTGACGCCATAGAACCTGAGATAATAGATCGAGAACGTGTCCAGACAGCTTGAAATCGCACTTTTCACTGGTCTCTCAATAGCGTAATGTATTGAAAAAATTAAATGATCAATATCTTTGAAGCTACTGAATGTTTCTGCGTCACAAATTCAGGATATAATTTTCGTCTCCGTCACTAAAATTTGAGCGTATTTCGGAGGTCGTAGACCACCAGGCAGCGGAGATACATGTGTCCAGCCAGCTTGAATTTGGAGTTTCCGCACATTCAGTTTTTGATCGATCTCTCGTAAACCATTATATGTAACGCCGTGAATCGAACGTTATTAGCGTCACAAAATCCGTCACTAAATCTTAGTAAAGGAACCATATTCGAAAACGCTCCCGTTATTGAGATTCATGAGGTGCCAGCCAGAAGTTTCATACCTAAAATCATGCTGGCTGGACACAGATTTTTGCATTTTTCTGCCAAACTGATGTACTCGCACCACCAAACTTTTAGCTCCATGCTTGTCACAAATTTATGTGACGCACGTTGATATGCAAAAAGTTATCAAAATCACTTCCGATCACGAGATTGAGACACCAGCGAAAAGTGCTATTTCAAGCTGTCTGAACACGTTCTCACTCAATTATCTCAGGTTCTATAGCGTCACAAATTCTGAAATAAGGGTGTTTGGCCGTCACATAAAATGCTCTATCGACCTACAAAAAATCATCCTAATTTGAAGATTTGTCCAGACAGCCTGAGCTACATTTGCACGTTCATCACAACGGGCCAGCAAACGGCGAAGAATCCTTTTAAAACCATTTTACCGCCAGAGACGCTTTCAATCAAACAGCCCACCATCGTCCACTGCTGAACATAGGCCTTCCCAATGAGCACCACCATTCAGTCTTGAGCAGCCTGCAGTCAACTTCCACCAAGCCCCCTACTCAAATCATCGGACATTTTTAGTTGATATTTATTAAGGTTATTGTTTTCCTATGGTTTATAATATAATCTACAAATTTCGAACTTACCGCAACGTACTTCCGCCATGTAAAAGGCAGCGGCTAATAGTAGAACGAATGTAGAAAACACGAAACATCTTAGCAGCTGTGTTGAAGAATATATGAGAATGAATAATTGACAGCTCCCTTTATATACCTATGCTATTGTCAATATATCTTTATGTACGTAAGTAAATTGTCAAATATATGGAACTTGTTGATTTGAACATTTCTGTAACCAATTTACAAGGCCGGCTTCTGTTTTAGAGTTCCGGTGCCAAATGGCAAAAAATGGAACTCTTATATATTCGTCATGTCTGTCTGTCGAAACTATTAGCACCACACTATTCATATTTTTTAAATATATGTATTATGTAAACCGCTAACAGGTTTTTACAAGAAACTTGAATAAAAAAAAATATGTTGCGGTTCCCCATACATTGAACTGAAACTAATTTTTTTTTTCATTATACTTAGGAAAAGTAATATGGAGGTTTTTCATATTAATTTTTCACAATTGAATAGTTTGCGCACTTACGACACCACTTCCAAAGTGGACAAAACTGCCCCCCCTCCCCCCCTAATAAAATATTTATATTAAAAAATATATGTATAAGTATAATGTACATTATAACAAATAAATCTAACAAAGAAATGTGGTCGGAACGATATCCAGTCATTGGTTTTTCTTTACGTCGTGTACCACTATTTTCTCATAATAATCCTACTACATAGGCACCTAAGTAAATAAAACATATTTTATTTTATACTACTTGATGCTGCTACTACAACGCAAATTAAGACCCAATAAACTATCTCAACAGACTCTCGATCTCATGGCGACAAGACGACAGATGAAACTGCAGTCTTCAGACGACGCGTCACAATTCCGGCAGCTTAATAGACGTATATCCAGCTCCTTGCGACGCGATATTCGTCGCTTTAATACAAAGTGTATTAAAGAGGCGATCGAACGGAACAGGGGTTCCAAGGTGTTTGCAAGGAAATGTAGTCTCATCTAAACCAGAGATTTTGAGGGAGATTGAGAAGTTTTACAGCGAGTTATATACCGCTACACAGATTCCCGCTTCAAGCTTAGCCGAAGACCCGAGAGCTAAGTTAACCCGACATTTATCTGAGGATATCCCGGAAGTTACCTTGAGCGAGATTAGGAGGGCTCTGAAACAACTTAAGCGAAATAAGGCCCCGGAGAAGACGGAATTACCGCAGAACTTTTGAAAGCAGGTGGCACGCCAGTGCTTAAGACCCTTCAGAAGCTCTTTAATTCCGTGATCCGTGAGGGTGCGACGCCAGAGGCGTGGAGCAATGGCGTGGTGGTGCTTTTCTTCAAAAAAGGCGACAAAACCTTGCTGAAGAATTATAGACCCATCACGCTATTGAGCCACATTTACAAGTTGTTCTCCAGAGTCATCACGAACCGTCTCGCGCGTAGGTTTGATGATTTCCAGCCCCCGAACAAGCCGGGTTCCGCAAAGGCTTCAGCACCATAGACCACATACATACGCTGCGGCAGGTTATACAGAAGACTAGAGAGTATAACCGGCCATTATGCTTGGCGTTTGTGGACTATGAGAAAGCCTTTGATTCGATCGAGACTTGGGCTGTGCTTCAGGCCCTCCAACGGTGCCATATTGACTTTCGCTATATCGAAGTATTGAGATGTCTGTACGAGAGCGCTACTATGTCAGTCCGTGTACATGAAGAGCTTACACAACCTATCCAATTGCACCGAGGAGTGAGACAGGGAGACGTTATATCTCCGAAACTGTTCACAGTTGCGTTGGAAGATATGTTTAAGCTGCTCGATTGGAAAGGACTTGGCATCAACGTAATGGCGAGTACATCACTCATCTTCGATTTGCCGATGATATAGTAGTCATGGCAGAATCCATGGAGGATTTAAGCACTATGCTCGAAACCCTAGACGGAGCTTCTCAACAGGTGGGTCTTAAAATGAACATGGACAAGACGAAAGTCATGTCTAATGCCCATGTCGTACCTATACCGATATCAGTTGGAAGTTCTGTCCTCGAAGTTGTTGACGAATATGTGTACCTGGGACAGGTAGTCCAAATGGGTAGGTCCAACTTCGAGAAGGAGGTTTCTCGTCGAATCCAATTAGGATGGGCAGCGTTCGGGAAGTTAAGGCAGATCTTTTCGTCCAAAATACCTCAGTGTCTCAAGACGAAGGTCTTTGACCAGTGTGTGTTGCCAGTTATGACATACGGAAGCGAAACGTGGTCGCTCACTAAGGGTCTCTTGAATAGACTCAAGGTTGCTCAGCGTGCTATGGAGAGGGCTATGTTAGGTGTCTCCCTACGCGATAAAATCCGAAACGATGATATCCGTAGGAGAACTAGGGTGACCGACATAGCCCAGAGGATTAGCAAGTTGAAGTGGCAGTGGGCAGGGCACATAGTACCGCCATCATCGGGCGTAGAACCGATGGCCGATGGGGCGGAAAGGTTCTCGAGTGGCGTCCACGTAACGGAAAGCGAAGCGTAGGCCGACCCCTAACCAGATGGACGGATGATCTGGTTAAGGTGGCGGGTAGCAGATGGATGTCAACTGCAAGGGATCGGTCCGCGTGGAAATCATTAGGGGAGGCCTTCGTTCAGCAGTGGACATAATTGGGCTGTAATGATGATGACTTGATGCTGCGGAACTCTCCGCGGGCGAGTCCGACTCGCACTTCGCCAATTTAATTACATTAACTACGGTTGTTGAAAATAATAGATTATGTCATATGAGTTTGTTGTGTGACGTGGCGCAGTTGGTTGTCATTCAGGTTTAGCTACCATCGAAATGGTTTTTCATCGGATTGTTGCCGAAGTGCCCGAACAGATACCCATCCGTTAATCCGGTTTAACATAGTTGTGCTGTCAATACAGATAGATTTGGGGTGCGTTACGTGACTAAGAATTACACAACAACGAATTACACAACAACGTAAGATCACCATTACGAATCGCGTTACTACGGATGCACGCTACCACGAAAAACGTTACAACGAAACCACGCAATTACGAATAACGAAACCTCTAATTTACTTATACCAATGAATTGTAAACGATTGCCGTCACAAACAGTGTAGTGGAATCTCCATTTTTGATATATATCAGACAGATAAATCATCAGACGACCACATGAGATTTGCAATGTGAAAAAGATATCAGATTGCATGTGGAGCCAAGCTTCTGAATCTACACGACTTAACCTAACCGATCCTTACGAGCGAGCCGACGCGGCGCCAACGTGCTGTAACTGCACAGCAGCAAAGCACGAAGACGTAGAGCACAACGCCTTCAGCAACGAATGCCCTGTACGCAGGAAGTGGGAAGCATTGGCGAGAGCCAGAGTAGCCTACTGCTAAGGTGGTCACCGGCGATAACGGAGTAGGAAACCCCACCAGGAAGGCGTCACTCACCGTAGCCCAAGCCAACCTCCAAAGGAAAGAACTGGCAACGTACGAGCTCATGATGGAGGCCAACGAACGCAAAATCGCATTTGCACTACTGCAGGAGCCGTACGTAGGAGGGATAAGAAGAATGAAGGACTACCGAGGAGCGAGAGTCTTCCAGTGTACGGACCAAGGAAGTGGGACAATAAAGGCAGCCATCGCAGTCTTCGACGATGAGCTCGAAGTGATACAGTGCCCGAAACTCACGAACAACAACTTCGCCGTCGTGAGGATCCGGTCAGGCAACTGGGAGATCGCCGTAGCCTCCTTCTACTTCGAACCCGATAACCCAATAGAGCCGTACCTAGAACATCTGAGACGCATTAAAGACGCTACAAACCCGAAACCACTACTGATAGGAGGGGACGCCAACGCTAAGAACGCCTGGTGGGGCAGCCTCAAAGTAGACCACAGGGGTGAAGAGCTGGCCGGAACCCTGGAAGAAATAGACATGCAGATACTCAACACCGGAAACACACCTACCTTCGACACAATAAGAGGTAACAGATCCTACACCAGCTTCGTCGACGTCACGGCTTGCACGCAGGAACTCCTCCCCCTGGCGGATGACTGGAAAGTGGAAACCGGAACCACGAGCTCGGACCACAACACCATCTTCTTTAGGCTCCACCTGAAAAAACAAAACACAAATAAAATTAACAGGACAACACGGAAATACAACACAAAAAAGGCTAACTGGGAACAGTTTCGTGAGAAACTGACCCAGCTAAACAACAACAGTACAATAAACAAGAGCACAATAAAACAAATAGATAGCACAATTAAATTAGAAGAAACAGTAAAAAAATATACAGACAACATAACGACAGCATGCAACGAACACATCCCAAAAATAAAAAACAAAAGCAAACTTACCATACCATGGTGGAGTGAAGAGCTCGCAGGTTTGAAGAAGGAGGTTGCCACCGTGAGGAGAAGAATCCGATGCGCAGCAGCAGTCCGAAGGAACAAGGTAGTAGAAGAGTACCTGCATAAAAAAGAGGAGTATGAGAAAAAGGCCAAGGAAGCACAGATCCAAAGCTGGAAGGACTTTTGTGGGAAGCAGGATAAAGAAGGAATGTGGGAGGGAATATACAGAGTGATAGGAAGGACCGCCAAACGACACGAGGAGTGCCCACTAGTCAAAGCAGGTGCAACCCTAGAACCCCAGGAGTCGGCAAACTACCTAGCAGAGACTTTCTTCCCAGGGGACACAGCACAGGGAGAAAGCGAAGACCATCGCAAAGTAAGAGAGGCGGCAGAACTGGTGAATGAGCTAACGGACGGTGAACACCACGACCCGCCATTCACAATAACAGAGCTCAAAACCGCACTAAAGGGGTTCAACCCAAAGAAGGCACCAGGAGCTGATGGACTCACAGCAGACATCTGCAGTCGGGCGATTTTCCAGGATCCAGACACATTCCTTGCCTTGGCCAACAAATGTCTAGAGTTAGGCTACTTCCCGATCATCTGGAAGGAGGCCACAGTCGTGGCGCTGAGGAAGCCAGGCAAGGATGATTATTCAAACCCCAAGTCATATAGACCAATAGGACTGTTACCAGTCCTCGGGAAAATCCTGGAAAAGCTGATGGTGACGAGAATGAAATGGCATCTCGTACCAAGAATAAGCGACCGCCAGTACGGCTTCATGCCCCAGAGAAGCACCGAGGACGCCCTCTATACCCTTATGAACCACATAAAGAGCAAACTGGACGAGAAGAAGCTTATAACCCTGGTTTCATTGGATATAGAGGGAGCTTTCGATAACGCCTGGTGGCCGGCAATAAAAGTCAGACTGGCGGAGGAGGAGTGCCCGGCAAACATCAGAAGGCTACTCGCGAATTACCTGGACTGCAGATGTGTGAAGGTGAGATACGCAGGGGAAGTGTGCACAAGAGGCACTAATAAGGGATGTGTGCAGGGATCAATTGGCGGTCCAATCCTGTGGAACGTCCTTCTGAATCCACTTCTTAGGGACCTGAAGCAGAGAGAAGATTATGTCCAGGCATTCGCCGACGACATCGTCATGGTGTTCGACGGTGATACAGCCCTCGAAGTACAAAGACAGGCCAACGCCGCTCTGACCCATGTACAAGCTTGGGGCATCCGCAACAAGCTGAAGTTCGCACCACATAAAACCAACGCTATGGTGATCACACGCAAGCTCAAACATGACACGCCACAGCTGAGCATGGGGGGAGTCAGAATAGAAATGTCGCGGGAAATTAGGCTGTTGGGGTTAACAATAGACGATAAACTCACATTTAACACACACGTAGCGAACACATGCAGGAAAGCACTAAACATCTACAAACAACTTTCACGAACTGCAAAACAGAGTTGGGGCCTACACCCCGAAGTGATTCGCACTATATACGTGGCTACAGTTGAGCCAGTGATTTTGTACGCTGCAAGTGCATGGGCATCTGCCGCCAAAAAACTCGGAGTGCGAAGACAGCTGGATGCCGTGCAACGGGGATTCGCACAAAAGCTCTGTAGAGCCTACCGCACGGTCTCCCTGAACTCGGCGCTGGCACTAGCCGGAATCCTGCCTCTAGACCTCCGCATACAAGAGGCAGCCGCCCTGTATGAAGCGAGGAGAGGGCCATCCCGGCTGGTGCTAGGAGATCGGGAGACCGAACGTGTAGTCGGCTACTCGGAAACTTGCCAACCAGCGCAGCAGATGGCCATGGAGTTTAAATGCTTGGGAGACCAGACGCTCGTGGACGAGCAAAATGTGCAGGCGGTGCGCATCTTCACCGACGGCAGCAAGATTGACGGTGGAGTCGGAGCCGCGTTGTCCTTATGGGACGGCGAGGCCGAGATCAAGGCCGTCAAACTCAGTCTGTCCGCATACTGCACAGTATACCAAGCAGAACTCCTGGCCATATGCAGGGCTTCGAGCGAGATCCTCAAGCGCAGGGAGGAGAGCTTCGGAATCTACAGCGACTCCAGGTCTGCCCTGGAGTCGCTGTCAAACCACAGCTCCCTCCACCCCCTGGCAGTCCAGACTCGGAGCAACCTGAGGGGGGCCCTGAGCCAGGGCAAAGATGTATCCTTGTACTGGATCAAGGCCCACGCTGGACTGGCGGGGAATGAGCGCGCAGACGAGCTGGCTAAGGAGGCGGCACTGAAAAGCCGCAGGAAACCTGACTACGACCAGGTTCCGGTTTCATTCGTCAAGCGCTCCATCCGGGATGGGACGCTCGACGAATGGAATAGAAGGTACCAGTCGGGTGAAACTGCAGCGGTTACAAAACTGTTTCTACCAGACGCACACTCGGCATACCGTGTAGCAAGGAAGATCGAAGTGGAGGGGATCACAACCCAAGTTCTGACGGGACATGGAGGGTTCTCCGCATACTTGCACAGGTTTAAGTGTAAAGAGAGCCCGTCATGCGTATGTGACCCCGACATAGAGGAGACCGTGCCCCATATCCTACTAGATTGCCCCCAAAACGCCCTCGAAAAACATAGTACAGAACTAAAAATGAATACAAACATAAAATTAGGAACTATTAGTGAAATAATGACGGACAATAAAAAAAGAGAAATATTTTTAGAATACTGCAACAAAATAGCCAAAAAAGTAATCAACAGGAATAAAGATAGGTAAAAACTAAATACTACACATATATTTGGTGATATAGTAGTGTTAGTATTTAACTAAAAATAAGTAAAAAATATAGAAAATAAGCCCACAACAAGTAGAAATAAGTAAGTAGAAATAAGAAAAAATAGATAAATAGAAATTAAGCAAATAATAAGATGTACCATAAAATCTAGAAACTGTGAACAGTGTCTGTAATCATAACACTAAAAATTAGCCATTAATTAAACTAAGAAACAACATATATGAGGAAAGTAGAGTAAGAGAAAACACAATATAGATAGAACAATGTTAGAAACAATAAAACCAAGATTCAAAATTAGTAATAGAAATAAGAAAATCTGTAAACTAAATAATAAGTAATAGTCATTAAGATACTTGCATGTAAGAAAAAAAACCATTGTAATAGAAATAAGGTACAAAATGTAATATAAGAAAAGAAAAAGAAAAAGTAAATAAAAATAAATATAAAAAGAAAAAGAAAAGAAACAAAAGAAATAAATAAAGAAACAAAAAGACCAAAAAGGTCCCTGACCAAAATATCGATGAGCTGTAAAAAAGAGAAAAAAAAAAAAAAAAAAAAACCGATCCTTACGTCCACAAATTCTACATATCAGTAAATAGCTGGACTGTTTCGTTACTTATTTTAGAAGAAACTACATACTCGTATCACCTCGAAACGGCAAAGCCGAACATAATATTAAGTTGTTGAAGTAAGGGTCGGTAGAGTTTGGTCGTTTAGATGCAGAAGTTTGACTCTACATGAAATCTAATACCATTTTACAGACCATATGTGGTCGTCTTGGCAACATTTTACATAAAATATTTTTGGTTGGATTAACTTTTACATTTTGATTTCATAATATAATATGTTTATTTCCTTATTTCGAAATTTTATTCAGATACGTAGAAGATATATTTATTTAATGAATATTATGATGATGTGCGTTTGTTTTCAATAATTGGTATTAGTAAATTAGAAGTTCCGTTATTCGTAATCGCGTGGTTTCGTTGTAACGTTTTTCGTGGTAGCGTGCATTCGTGGTAACGTGATTCGTAATGGTGAACTTACGTTGTTGTGTACTTCGTTGTTACGTTTTTCGAGGTCACGTAACACACCCATAGATTTGATAGACAATAAACTAGTTAGATGCACAGTCTCACTTAAAATGTGTCCGCGGCAAAATTCTGCCTATCGCGTCAGGTGTACAAAATTTGCCTTCAAAATCACGTCGCCCACAACTTGTCAAGGTGACATAGTATGCTCGTGCTTTTGTTTTGTTACTTGTTACCCTTTAATGATGCATTTTAATGAATCATTTTATGTCATAAATATAACAATAATTCAACGTCAGTCAAGCGGTTCGGACAGTTTTTGGTAGATTTATTTCTACTTGATTCTGCATTTCTTGGTTTATTCGATATAAAGTAACTACACTACGAGTACTTGACAACCCATTTAGTGTAATTGGTTGAGACATTGACTACTACGACAAGGGTTTCGAGTTCGATCCCCGGGCAGTACAAACATTTGTGTGCATGAACATGTCTGTTTGTAATCGGATCAACCGACTTCACGCACAACCCTTGAACTTCTTCGAAAACGTACGCAGGTTTCCTTACGATGTTTTTCTTGGACTGTACAATTGTTATTCTCCAACAACACCGCACTGCGCCCAACACCCGAGACAACAGATGTTAGGTCTCTTATACCCGGTAATTTTACTAGCTACAGAGCCCTCATCTCGAAACACATAAGTGCAAAACACTTTTCGCGGGATGATATCTGGCACTGTGGTGGTACCTACCTAGACGACTCAGTACCGAGTCTACCACCTAGTGGACGATATATGGCACTGTGGTGGTACCTACCTAGACGACTCAGTACCGAGTCTACCACCTAGTGGACGATATATGGCACTGTGGTGTACTACCTAGACGACTCAGTATACCGAGTCTGAGTAGTAATTTACTCAATACCCAACATCATGGCGGCAGTTTTGGATATTCCAAAGTGTAGTGCAGAGACGCACATTTGGGTCAGCTATTTTTTTCTTACTCTGATACTAATCATGATGCTACATCGGTGTATTGAGCGGATGAGAAAGTATCACCTACCTTTGCAATAAATTCATCGCGTATTTGTTCTACGCCCTATAGTTAGGCCGCGTCACTACTTAAATTCAAAGTTACACTTCGCGATCTGCAGCACGTTCGAAATCGAATCGGTCCCGGCCTAATTGCAAGGGGTCCCTGTGTTGTTATTACACTATGCGATTTGCAGTGAATCCGCAATTCGACTGTCTGCAAATTGTAAGGTCTAGTAAGGGCATCATGTTAACCGTCTGCTCGTTTGTCTCTGTTAATCGCTTCAACCTATCGTGTCTCCATTTTCCGCATTTGCTCATTCAGCCTTTCGCAAGTCGTGGGTTCATCGGGCCGGGCGGCATACGCCACGCATGTCAAGAAAGAAAGATATAAAATCTATTTTATTACAAAAACAATAGGATATAATAATGCGGAAAAAATACAATATAATTTACACAATATATATATATATATATATATCCGAAAAAGACTACCTAACCTAACCTATCTTTAAAGGTTTTGGTGTCTATATATATATATATATATATATATCATTTATTCAGAAATTTTACCGAAAAACCTTTACACTGATATAATATATAAATATATATATGTATTTAGTGATATCTTAGATCGTATCGTATTAGATATATAGGAGGGATCCGTTTTTGGAAATAGACTCCAAAACTTTTAAACTGGGGCGGGGGATTTCTATGTATAGTGATACATAATTTTTCTTTATAAGTTTAAACAGTTTACAAGGTAGAAAGCTAAAAAAAGTATGATGCTATTTGTCATGAACAATAAACCTTGCATATTTGAAATTTTTGCAACCGCCCTTAAAGCCTTAAATAAGAAAAGAAGAAGCAGTGTTTGCAGTCTTCAAATTATTCTGTTTCGTTACCAAGTGGATGGCTCCACTTTCCTGGTAACGAAAACAGAATAATTTTGTCATCCCGAATTTAACGCGGGCGAAGCCGCGGGCAAAAGCTAGTACAATAATAAAATTGGCCAAGCGCGAGTCGAACTCGCCCGTAGAGGGCTCCGCAGCAGCAAGTAAGATAAAATGAAATTATTTTATTTACTTAGGCCCCTACTACAGTTTTAATATGAAAAAATGTGGTTCACCGTTTATGTCGTATAAATAAAAACTATACACCAGAAATCTTTTAAACTAAATTTCGTTGTTAGATTTCATGGTCATGTATATCATAAATCTTTTTGATTTTATCAACTACATACTTTCGAAATTAAACAATTTTTTCAACTTTGGAAGTGTCTCTCGCGCAAACTATTCAATTTATAAAAAAAATATATTAGAACCTCGACGTCTTTTTTCAAGATCTACACGTTGAAACCACACACGGGGAGGTAAGTTGACTAAAAAAATTTGAGTTTCAGTTCAATGTATAGGGAACCCCAAAATATATTAATTTTTTCAAGTTTCTTTTCAAAACCTATATAATACATATACATATACTTACAAAGTTAGAATAGTGAAGTGTGTAGTTATAGTTTCGGAGAAAAAAGGGTGTGACAAACGGACGGACAGCAGACTTGACGAATCTATAAGGGTTTCCGTTATTTTCCATTTGGCTACGGACCAAAAACGCATACTACCACAAGAATAGCTATATTTTTCTACGGCCTGACGTCAGGCCGCTATATATATGCACATGGGAAATCGGTCCGCACGTGTTTTCAGTTTTAATACAATTATTATAATACGCATTTTGTTAATCTGTTTCTTCATTTTAATTTTTAAAAATATTCAAATGTGTTCGACTTAAACAGCTGTATGTTAACATGTATTTACGTCGAAATGGATTTTGTTGAATCACCTCCATGTTTCCAAGTCAATTAAAATCCATTTAATCAGATAAGGCTTACAAAAAGCACTTTGAACGTCAAAAAAGAATACAAAATCATAAAAACATTAAAATATATAGTAAGCACAAAAATGAATTTTGACACTTGGAGAAAAAGCACCTAAGAATACCAAAATTCGTCATTACTATCGGAGTAGCTCGGAGTTTCATAAAGATTTTACGGAGAAATTAAATCCAAATCCAAGGTCATTTAAAAAATCCTAGTCGAGTAAAGCCGCGAGAAAAACAAAACTTTATATAGAGAAACCTTGGACGTGCGTTTTAATTTATCTTGTGCTAGCATACGTGTAACATAAATATTTTATCTGTGCAATATAAATTTCAACATTACAACCTTAGTTAAAATTTTAATGCCACACGAATATTATAAAATAATGTTCGTTAAAATTTAATACTCTTGAATGTCTATATAAAGAAATATGTAAGAGCCATTAAAAACATTTAGGCTTAAATATGTGGTTGGAAAGATTTCTATTGGTGATTACAACATTCGCGATTGTCTAATAGTAGTGCAATCTGCTGATAGTAAGTCTTTTTAATATTAATTACTAGTTGTGCCTCGCGGTGTTACCGCGTTGTAAGATTTTATTCCCCCGCAGTAAAAATAGGTAACCTGAAATCGCTTAGTTAAATCCGCGACGCGCGCCATGGCGCGGTAGATATTGCTTTCATCATCATCATCATCATCAGCTCATTAAATGTCCCCACAGAGGGGCAACGAGCCTACCGTGTAGGGTGTTAGCCTTAGTCGTTCACGCGGCGTGCGGGTTGGCGACTTCACGCACAACCTTTGAATCTCTTCGCAGGCGAGCATGAAGGTTTCCTCACGATGTTTTCCTTCACCGTAAAAGCGTCGGGAACGTACATATATTTTTCAAAAAATTCGAAAACACATCGGTACGTGGCAGGATTTAACTCAGCCCTCCCGGTAGGAGGGCGACAGTCCACACATTGAGCCACCGACGCTCTAATATACGAATGCTTATTCATCCAAAATAAATGGTATTGTCTACAAAAGTAGCCTTATTACATCAGCTACTGTCAATAAAGTCCCGTCAAATCCATCAGCCGTTTCAGAGATTACAGACGGACAGAGAAACAAAAAAATTTTCAAAATTGTAATTTTTTGCATATTACATAAAAAATAAAAATGGTTATTCTGGCAATGTACTGTTTTATATGTATATGCATGAACAAAAAAAAATGATATTTAATATAACAAACACCAATTTATTTATATGTTATAATTATGTATTCCTCAGATGCGTGCTCTCAGTACGGTTTAGCCGAGGAGGGCTGCGATGGTGACTGCTCGAGAGTTTGTGACGATTCGCGCGATGGCTATATCTGTGGCACAAACTGCTCGCAGGTGCCCACTGTATGCCGCTGCCAGAAGGGTTTGAAGTATAAAGCTAGTGCAGGCAAATGTGTATCCAGCTGCAGTGGAACGCCAACGAGTAAGTATTTTCAACCGACTTCAAAAACATAGCGTGCAACATTTTCTTTGTTACAGTACAGGACTATCATCTTCATCATCAGCTCATTTAACGTCCCTACCGGGAGGCACGAGCCTACCCGAACCCGGGTGATTAGGCCCAAGTCATCCACGCGGGCCCAGTGCGGGTTCGACGACTTCATGCACAACCTTTGAATCTCTTCGCAGGCGTGCGCACGTTTCCTTACGATGTTTTCCTTCACCGTAACAGCATCGGATAACGTACGTATATTTTCGGAAATTCGAAATCACATTGGTACGTGACGGGTTTTGAACCTCAGCCCTCCCGGTAGGAGGGCAACAGTCCATACCATTGAGCCACCGACGCCCACCTGATGGTAAGTGATACGCCTGACCAAGACAGAGCGGCATTGATTGAGACCAACAACTGGTAGACAGTTATTATTCTACAATGCCGCATTGCGCCCGTAGCCTGAGACGACAGATGTGAGGTCACTTATACCCGGTAATTTTACTGGCTACAGTGCCTTCATCCCAAAACACAAGTATAAAAACACTTCTGTTTCACGGGACGATGTCTGGCACTGCGTTAGTGACTACCTAACATCATACCGAGTCTACCACCTATGACGATATCTGGCACTGCGGTGGTACTACCTAGACGACTCGGTACCGAGTCTACCACCTAGTGGACGATATCTGGCACTGCGGTGGTACTACCTAGACGACTCGTACCGAGTCTACCACCTTGTGGACAATATCTGGTACTGCGGTGGTACCTACTAGACGACTCATCCGACACCTAGTAAAATCCATCTACTACCCGCCACCAGACCAGCTCTAACAGATTTTGATGAGTCTTGTTTTGTTGGAACGAAATATCCCAAGGTATGGTACTATAATAAAGTAATCAGAACATGATGATGGCCTAGAAAAGTCGAGGTATAGCTGTAAAGGTGGGCTGCGGCCAATAGCAAAATAAAAAACCTGATCATATATTTTTCTAAGTTTAAGTGGCAGTGGGCAGGGAACATATTTTAGAACCGGTGGCCGAAGGGACGGGAAGATTCTCGGGTGGCGTCAACGTAACAACAAACAAACAGATTTAATGTATTTGTTTATTTTACTTAAAAATAGCATATATAGCAAATATATAGTGGAGTTCACGCAGTTTTATTACATTATTTTTATTCTGCTTAGTAGGTAATCACAATTTTTACCACATGACAGTTAAGAGCACAATATATTCGACGACCCATTTGTGTTGCGGTGAAAGGCTGCAACACCAAGGTTCCGGGTTCGATCCCGAGCGTACAAACAGTTGAAAGAAAGAAAGAAATAATTTATTATTTTTGTACATCGCAACATAAGCATAACAAGACAGTAAAACACACTTAATGACAATTTCATTGTGCTACGACGTCCAAAGTAAATGGACCCACTCAACATGTGCCATGGTCCGGTGATCGGACCCCGACGCTGATTTTCCGTGAGCCCGAGTGAATAGGCTCACGGACAAGATCGCTTCAGATTTTTTTATATAATATTTACATAATATAAATTGATATAACAATACAAAAAAAAAAGAATTTAAATACTATACGAATATATTTATATATGGTGGATACATAAATAATAATGAGAGAATATAATTACATAAACATCATAATAAAATATACTTATATATGTGTGAGAGTGTGTCTAGTGTACGTGTAGGTGGTAGATTTTCCACTTGTGTGACGTGACCTTTACCCCGTCCTTTAAACAGCAACTTTATATTTCGACGCACACCCTGGTTAGCCAAGTCATTTAATAATCTGTAATAAATGTGTAATTTGTGTGCATGGACATGTCTGTTTGTAATGGTCTGGGCGATTTCTATAAACAGCCAGACCATTACAAACAGACATGTATAAATATGTATATATTTACAAAAAAAATGTTTATAAGTATGTTTATCCTTTGTTCAATACCCATAATACAGGCTTCACTCTTAACTTGGGGCTAGATGGCGCTGTGTGAATGTCGGTTGATATTTATATATTTGTTATGCGACATATTAACTCAAGCGGCCAGTACATATACAACTTTCAACAATTTTATCTGTCTGATATATAGAAATAAAGAAAAAACTTTTATTGACCGCACACAACTAAAAACAAATTCTAGGTACACAAATTATTTTTAAATATACAGGCACCTCGACCTGAAAGATCTTTTGTGAGCGCTCACCTTTTAAGTTCTATTGAATTACAGGAATGCAGGATTTTACAGAACTTTATAGATTTAATCATAAGCTTTCGTTCCGCACTAGATATATAAGGCTATAATTATGATTTTTCCTTGCAGGCACGTGTCCTTCTTATATGTACACTGAGGCTGGATGCGATGGAGACTGCTCGAGGGTCTGCGATGACTCCCGCCAGAACTACGTATGCGGCCTTAACTGCTCCCAGTCAAACATGCCATGCCGGTGCCAAAAAGGTTTCAAGTACAAGGCTAGCATTGACGCATGCGTCAACAATTGTAGTGCCTCAACTAATAGTAAGTACTTGTGCCTGCGGTAGATAAATATGCTCCCATAGAATAATAATTGAAACAAAGTTATTCTTGTATGCACCCGCAGTTAAAACCACAGAGATAGTGCACAACTCACGAGAGGTAAAATAAGCCAATGATGTAAAAAAGTATGGATTCGTGACATGCTCACAAAACAATTGAAAAAGTGTTCGAATGCAGTGACAGCACAAATACACATATTTCGAATTTTGACACATTAACTAAACAAAAGAGTACAAACTGTACTCTCTTCGGCGGTTCGTTTTGAGGCACGGATGGCGTATCTACCTTATATATACAGAATATCATTGCTCTTAAGCACTAAGCAGTGCATAAGAGCAATGATTCACTGACATTCACACAGCGCCATCTAGCCAAAACTAAGTAGTTGCCTGTAAAGTGGAAACTAAACAACGTATTAACATACTAATATAAATATTAGCCTGTAATATGGAAACTTAACAACGGATAAACATACTTCTTTTTGTAAATACATACATATATACATAGAAAACAACCAGACCCAATACAGACATGTTCATGCACACAACGTCTCAACCATAACACCAAAAAGGTCGTCAAGCTTAAATTAAAGTTGCCAAATTTTCCCTTGTTACATTATTTACCTATTATTTATTAAATTCTTTAACTAACCAGATCCTTGCGCCAAATTTGGCAACGCTGAAGTGGGCTGCGATGGAGACTGCATGAGGGTATGCAATGACTCTCGTCAGAAGTACATTTGTGGCCAAAACTGCTCCCAAGTGGACGTGCCATGCCGATGCCAAAAAGGCTTCAAATACCAGGCTAGCGTGGATAAATGTGTATCAACTTGCAATGTAACCGCAGCATCAGCCATTGGGTTGCCAGGTTAGTATTTATTAATTTAAATTTGATTAATATTAGTACGATATTCTACTATTTATAGTAAAATTCTACAAATTTCCGAAATTCCACCAATGTGTTCCTGCCAGTTTAAATATTATTTTTTTTGTTTTGACAGTTAGCGAGGAAAATTTTTATAAAAGTGGCATTTAATCTGGAAGTATTTTAATCAGATGTTTCGATACTATGAAACTGTTAACGGACTGACATAAATTTATTTTCTTTTTCAGTGGTGGGCATAGTGTTAAACAAATTGGGTCTTGGATAAAGAAAACAATGTGGAAAATTCAACATTGAACATGGTTAACAATTAAGCATAACACTATAGAATATTATATTCTCTGTGATAATACATAGAATATTTAACCTTATTGTATTATATACCTATTTATTTCACTATTATTGTACATTTATTTGTAAAGATTTTTCTGGATATTTGTTGGTTCAGTAAGTTAAATACCTACATATTTCATTGTATCGGACTATGTTTCTTGTCGTGTATCAATAATACTAACACCAAAGTGTTTTTATAATACACTACGTTTGCGAACACAAAACACACCGTTCCAGATATTTTGGCAGCAGTGTTGCCACCTGAGTTTTAGAAAAAAGGCTTTTGAGAAGTAAAAAAGGGCTAGATTGAGCATCAAAAGATTTTCTGTTCTAAAAAATAAACTACAAACTAAATTTCGTTGTCAAATTTCATGGAACGTACGTCATATATATATTTTTATTTTATCAACCCCAGAGTTTAGAAATAAAGGGGGGGGGACACACAGACACACAATCTTTTCAACTTTGGAAGTGTTTCTCGCGCAAACTATTCAAATTTATAAAAACTAGCTTTAGCGTGCGACTTCGTCCGCGTGGAATAGTTACTTGGCCTTAACGCTCTCTTTTACCCTCTACTTCGTTTATATAGGTGAGTGGTAGGTGAGAAAACTGCGATATCTCATAAGATATTCATTTCAATTGAATGATGTAAAGGGCAATTTCGTTGAAAATGAAATACTTTTTAAAAATAAAGTATTTATATAGATAAGGATTGATATCATATTTATGATAATAGCTTCACAAAATGATGCAATATTTTAGAAAAAATTTAGCAAAAAATATGTTATAGGGAGCTAACCTTAAAAGATAGACATATGCTGTCGCGGAATTTTTGTAGACCTTTAAAAGGGTAACAATACTCTCATACATGACTTTTGCGAAACTTTAACCGTTTACGCAGCGGAATCTCCAAGTAAAAAATTTCCCCCCGGATTTTGAAACATTCTTCATTTGCTGCTCCGCTTCTATTGCTTGTAGCGTGATGATATATAGCCTATAGCCTTTCTCGATAAATGAACTATCAAACACTGAAAGAATCTTTCAAATCGGACCAGTACTTCCTGAGATTAGCGCGTTCAAACAAACAAACAAACTCTTCAGCTTTATAATATTAGTATAGATTAGGTATATTAGAAACCTCGATATCATTTTTTAAGCTCTACACATTGATACCCTACACGTACATACGATGAAAAAAAACACAGGCTTTATAAGGTTGGACATGCTGATATTAAATATTAACTACCTATTTTACAAGCTACCACAAAAAACGTCGATGTATAAGCTAAAATATTAGAGATATGGTTTAATATATGAGAACTGAAATATCATTGAATTATCTGTAGAAATTCACATTTCATATGGTTTTATTTCAATGTCTGAGAAAAATATATCAAATGTTATTATTTTAAGTCTGATGTATATACATACAAAACAATCTATATACTTGTAATCAGTATTAAAAAATTACTACTTATTGTTGAACACAGTATTTTTTTTCATTGTGCTGAAAAAGAAAAACTAGATAATAAGCTTAAATAGCTTTTCTCAGTACAATACAACAGTCTGAACCAGTGAAAGATTACAGTCGACATCAATGAGTGACATTTAAGGACCTAAATTTTTCACTTCGTTCCGTGAGTTTTGTTTATTCAGTTTTATTTTTTCCGATTTTCAAAGTTTGTAGCATGACCTCAGTCGAAAATAAAACTAAATAAACAAAACGTAGGTCCCAAAGGGGGCGTTTTATCGTACCAATGACATTTACAGACAATGCGCCAACATAACGGCACAGGTACTAGTGTATGAAACGCTCTATAGATGCTGTGGACCATCTGCGCAGCACCTTACGAATAACTCCCTTTCCCCGAGCATAACTCGCTCCATTGCCAGTTGACTTATAACTTGTGAAGTTGTGAGCTAATCCCGCAGTCAATGTCAGCTGCGTCTCTATTGTTAAAATGACAAAAATGCGTCTATAAAGCGATAATAAAACTATTATTAGAAGAAAACACCGCTTGAAGAGGGTATACTACCCTACCACTACGTCATCACATCATCATCATCAACAGCCAGCAAGACTGACAACTAAAAAATATTGCCACATGTACCAACTTTTAGGTAGATCTACCAATTTTGCCGTCAGCTTACCAACCGAAGCCTCAAATCTACCTATTTTTCAAAATTTTCAAACGTGATTTTATTTCCATATTTTCATAATTTTTGACACAAATATAAATAATCGTATTAATAAATAAATTAAAGTAAAAATAATTTTCAACACTGTTAAGTATCTGTGTTGTCGGATGGGCGCGTCAATCAAACAAGCGAGTCCGTTACACACTGGCATCTTTATTCAAGTTGTCCTACCGCCCGGTCGGGACGCAGCCCGCAATGGTACCCACATATATAACATCCCTTCCCATAGCGAACGATAGTACTAATAACAATAACAATTCAAAACCTAATCTAACTAAATCTAATTATTAACTAAGTTGGTGTGGAGAAGACTGGGCTTATAGCTAGTCGTCTCCGAGTGGTCGTAGAAGGCGGCGGGGTGTGTGCCGAGGCCGCCGCGGGCTCTGCGCCGCACTCCCGCCCTTCCCCCGCGGGAGACGCCGTCGGGGCGCTCGACTCGCCCGACGGGGACACGTCCGCCACCACGTCAGGGTCCCATTGGCGCTCGTTACTTGCTAACAAGTACCATCTAGGTCTTATCTGGTCCACGTGCCTTGTCAAGTCACAATTTAACTGTGGCACGTACACTACGTACACAACCCGGCCAATTTTGTCCTTCACCACACCTTGAATCCAAGAAAACTTTTTAATGTTTGTATTACTTGTGATCCACACGGGGTCGTTCACTTTAAAATTTCTTTCTTTACCTTTATAGTACTTAGCCTGTAAACACTGATTATCTTGGACGGTTTGAGCGAGGTCTGTGGACGAGGGTGGCGATGTAGCCGGATCTATCAAATCTAACCGCGATCGTAAGGGCCGCCCGAACACAAGCTCCGCGGGTGATTTACCAGTGGTACTGTTTTTAGAGTTCCTATAGTCAAATAAAAATTTCAATATTTTAACATTTATGTTTTTTTTATTGCTTCCCTCTAAAATTATACCCTTAAGACCCTTTTTCACAATTTTTACAAAACTTTCCGCCTGTCCATTGCTAGCCGGATGATACACTGGCGAAAAAACCTGCTTTATCCCGTTGATTTCACAAAAATAATTAAATTCGTGGGATTTAAAGGAAGTACCGTTGTCGCTCACTAACACATTCGGAATCCCAAAGCGCGACATCACGTCATATAATTTATTAATGATAGCTTTCGAATTATAGGTCGACGAAACATCATAACATTCTACCCATTTACTAAAAGCATCCACAACAATCAAAAAGGTAAAATCGTGAAATGGCCCTAACAAATCCATATGTATGCGATAAAACGGTCGCGGTGGCAGAGGCCATGGCGCGAGTGGCGCGTGCGGCGGCGCGGGGCGCAGCGCGCAGCACACGGCGCACGCGGCCGCCGCGCCCTCTAGCGCCGCGTCCACGCCGGGGAACCACAACCGTCTGCGGGCCTCGCCCTTCATCTTTACCACTCCGAAATGTGAACTATGAAGTTCCTTACAAATCGCCCCTTGTAACGACGAAGGAATGACGACCTTATGACCACGCATTAGAACGCCATTCTCGTATGATAATTGTGATCTACAGTTGAAATAAGGTTTCACACGAACGTCATCGACTTTCCTAGGCCAACCCTTCAGTACAAAACGTTTAACCGTTTCTAAGAGGGTGTCATGTGCGGTCTCACGGCGCACGTCATCAAGCAGCACCGGCAGATCGCCGTCTACTACGAAGTTGACGTACGCCGCGCGATCCTCGCATTCCGCGAGCTCGTCCGGCGGCTCCCCCCCGCGGACCCCCCCACACGCTCGGACAAATAGTCCGCGCTGTTTTGTTTACTGCCTATGTATTCAATGGAGTAATTATACGCTGATAAAAATATAGCATACCGCTGAAGGCGGTTAGCGGACACTTCGGGTATGCCTTTATGAGGCCCGAAAATTGCTAACAATGGTTTATGATCTGTCCGTAATGTGAAAGGCTCTGACCGACCATAAAGGTACTGATGAAAACGCCTTACACCAAAAATTATAGCGGTCGCTTCCTTCTGTATTTGAGCGTAATTTTTTTCTGCTGACGACAATGTTCTCGACGCGAACGATATTGGACGTTCTAGCCCGTCATCGCCTATCTGGGACAACACGGCACCCAGCCCGGCTGGTGATGCGTCTACCGTGAGTATTATTTTAGCATTCGGGTCAAAATGTGCTAAAGTCTCATCGGACCCTAGAATTTGCTTTATTTTCACGAATGCTTCCTCGTGGATATGATTCCATTCCCATTTTACATTTTTATTTAGCAAATTATATAATGGACTCAGAACAGCTGACGCCCGTGAAACAAAATTTCTATAATAATTGGTAAGACCCAGGAACGACTGCAATTGTGACACGTTTGCTGGGCGAGCCGCTTTTAAAATAGCTTCTACTTTTTCAGGAGACTTCCTAACTCCATTTTTGTCTATTACATGCCCCAAATATGAAATCTTATCCTTAAAAAATTCGCACTTTGACATTTGTACGGTTAACTGGGCATCATCCAGCCGCTGTAGTACCGCTAGTAACCTACCCAAATGCTGATCCTTAGTTGAGCCAGTTATTAAAATATCATCTAACAGGAAAATAATACCGTCTATACCAGATAGCAGACACTCCATTGCGCGCTGGAATATAGCGGGCGCGCTGGACAACCCGAACACTAATCTCGTAAAATTAAAAAGACCGCGGTGAGTGTTAATACACGTTAACTTTTGCGAATCGGTATTTAGAATAAATTGATTATACGCCATGGATAAATCAATTTTGCTAAAATGGATTCCCCCATGTAACTTAACCAATAAATCATTTACCGTGGGCAGTGGGTATTGATCTACAATTAGCTGTTTATTGATTGTTACCGAGTAATCTGCACATAAACGGATGCTACCATTTTTCTTCAACACTGGTACAATCGGCGACGCGTATTCCGAATGTTGAACCGGTTTTAATATTCCCAATGACAATAAACGATCGAGTTCCTTATCTATTTTATCCTTTAATGCGTAAGGTACCGGTCTTGCTTTAATAAAAATAGGCTTAGCGTCCGGTTTTAAATGCAAACTAATTTCATATTTGTTAAATGATCCTAGGTTACCCGAAAAAACTTTAGGAAATTTGCTGACTAACTGATTAACAATATTTACATCACAAACGGGAGCCTCTTGCGCGCGTACCAATTTAACGTCAGCTGGCGAAGGCACCAATTCCATACCGAACGCGTGTATGAAGTCGCGACCCAGCAGTGGCGGCCCGCTCGCTCGCACTACGTACACGGCCAAAGTATGAGTCTGCCCGCTATAACTTACCGGTAACAGGGCGACTCCAACCGTTTCTATATTATCACCCGTATAACTATACAACCTTTTGTGGGTAGGCGACAACGGCAAATTTGTAAAATGAGAATTGTACGTTTTTTGTGAAATAACGCTTACTGCTGAACCACTATCGATTTCAAACTCTAAATTCAGACCACTGATCATCACGTACTCTGTCATCGGTTTCCCTTTTACGCATCGAATATTATATAAGCACTTACCATCGTCACCTTCGTCCAGAGCACCTTCCTCTACGTATTTCACTTTACCCTCGCTAGGGCACATTTTACGTAAGTGACCCTTCGTATTGCACTTTTTACACCTATAATTTTGTACCGGCACTGATTAGCTAAATGATTAGCGTGTCCGCACACCGAACATTTGTCTCGCCTGGAGATAGCGAACACGCCGAGGGTAGAAGCCGCGCCCGCGCCGCTCACGCCCGCCACCGCTCCCGCTGCCGACGCCTGGCGCGCACACCGCACGCTCTCCGCTAGCTCGATGGCCTTGGCGAGGCTCAGCTCCTGCTGATCCTGCGCGAACAGCTTGTCCCGCTCGTGTCCAGCTCTCATGCCCATGATGAACCTATCCAATAAGGCCTCCTCCAGGTTCTTAAATGCACAGTGAGCAGCTAATCCCCTAATCCTCGCTGCCCATTGAGTGTGACTCTCTTCTGGTCGTTGCGTAGCTGAATAGAAGGTGAACTTCTCCGCAAAGCCAAACCTTTTTGGTGTGAAGTGTCTGTCTAACAGCACCAGGATTGCTTCGTAGTTTATTTCTTCTAAATTCTTCGGCAACGCCAGATCGCTTGCTAGTTTGAAGGTTGACTCGCTTAACGACGTCAACAAAATCGCCCGCCGCTTTACATTCGCCTTGTACTTTCGGCGGTTATGTCGTTCGCAATAAACCATTGCGATAACCGCGACTTGAAGCTGTTCCACTCCTGAGTGTGGTGGTCAAAGGTGGTAAGTACTCCATAAGTTAAAGACATTTTTGCGTAAGTATCGAATTATCCTCGTCGCCACTTGTTAAGTATCTGTGTGTGTCGGGATGGGCGCGTCAATCAAACAAGCGAGTCCGTTACACACTGGCATCTTTATTCAAGTTGTCCTACCGCCCGGTCGGGACGCAGCCCGCAATGGTACCCACATATATAACAAACACCATTTTGAAACATTTTATTCTCTTACTGAAGGATGAAAATCAATAAAATTATATCAATATATTTAAAAAACTCTTAAATTAAGGTAGATCTATCTATTTTCAATCTTGGATTCTGCCAACTTCTACCGATTTTGGGCACATATTCTACTAATTTTGAAAATAAGAGTTGGCAACACTGCTGACAACCCAGTGCAGCAGAGCAGCAGAGCGGCAATTTTTGCGCAGCGACGGGACCGACCGGACGTTCACTTTTCGCTATTTAGAATTTGTACTTTGTCAATTTTATTATTGTCATTATATCTACGTTTCAGCTTGTTTTTTTTTAAGTTTTATTTGAGTTGCTAAACTCAGAAGTGGGATAGGCTCCATTTGCCTTCACCCTAATTAAGTAGATCATTTTTATTTTCCAAATTTGAAGGTAGATTTAAAAAAATAAAATTATTAGAAAGTAATAATTTTTTTTTAAATCTATATTATTTAATACTATGAGGCTTAAACTAGCAGGAAAGTTCTAGCAGAAAAAACGCGATGGCCGGGCACTATTAAAGACTTCCAAAAGGGCTGTTTTCGGTTACAATTTTGTTTTCGGCTATCATTTTTAAAAATATTCTATTGAGAACAGCTTTTGGGGTCAAGTCTATTTTTGTCGCTGGTTATTGCGTTTTTTGCTGCTAGTTTCAGTCGCATTAATCTGCCTTTTCACGCCGCGCTCTTGTATCCTGTGCTCTTGGAGAAGATAAAAATACCGGTAAGACTTTTCGATATGTTTCACCCTAAAATAGTGCGATAGTGAAACGTTGCCGAGCAAATTGAGCATTTCTTCTCTTTGTACACCCCATTTACGTCCATAAACGAAGCCACCAAATAAAACCACATCATTTCCTCTAACCACTTTAATGACTATCAAACACATGAGCGTGCTGCCTCCTCAAATGTCTCCGCCAAGAGTCCTTCGCCTTGAACCGACCCTCGCAGTAACCGCACGCAAACGACCGCACATCCTCATGAGTCCTCTCGTGTCTTTTCTGATCGCACTTAGTGAAGAACCTCATCCCGCATGTGGCACACGGGAAATTCCTCTCCTTAACGTGCACCGAACGTATATGAATCTTCAGGTTTTGCGGCGACAAAAACGTCTTGTCGCACTCCGTGCAACTACTTATCTGCCTTTTCACGCCGTGTTCTTGTATTCTGTGCTCTTGGAGAAGATAGGAATACCGGAAAGTCTTATCGCAGAGTAGACAATACCTTTTGTATTGACCTGTATTGTGCACTTTCTTCATATGTTTCACCCTTAAATAGTGCGACAGAAACGTCGCCGAGCAAACTGAGCATTTCTTCTCTTTGTGCACTGCGTTCGTGTGCATACGTAAACTCAGCCGGTTGATGTACGAAACGCCGCATATTTCGCACACGTTGTTCGTGTAATGCGAATTCATGTGTATCGCCAATCGCGTATACGTATTGAAGGTCGACTCGCAAATAACACATTTGAAACCGTTCTCTAAATTGTACGGTATTAAAAAGTGATCATCGCCTAATTGTATCTTGTGTTTCACACTCAAATGGGTGGATAGATCGCTCAAATTATTCAATCTCGTTTCGCACAGTTTGCATGCCAGCGACGAAATGTCGACGTTTCTGTAAGACATACCCCTTAGACAATTGATTCGGAGTCTTAAAATGCGCGTATTAGAGTGGGTTTTGGTATGCTCCCTTAATTCGGGCATGGTCATGAAAGACTCCTTGCAATGGAAACAACCGAATTTCGTCTTTAACGACTTGAAAAGGCATAGGTTAGAGTTGAGTATTAATTTCAGCGAGTTCTCTCGGCGTGTTGTTTGCGTTTCGGATATTATTTCATTAGTCTTCTTTATCGCTGTTTGGAAAAAAGATGAACAATTTAAATTAAAGTTCACTACTAACACAGTTAATAATAGTTTAATTAGCTACCACCGCAGTGCCAGATATCGTCCACTAGGTGGTAGACTCGATACTGAGTCGTCTAGGTAGGTACCACCGCAGTGCCAGATATCGTCCACTAGGTGGTAGACTCGGTACTGAGTCGTCTAGGTAGGTACCACCGCAGTGCCAGATATCGTCCACTAGGTGGTAGACTCGGTACTGAGTCGTCTAGGTAGGTACCACCGCAGTGCCAGATATCGTCCACTAGGTGGTAGACTCGATACTGAGTCGTCTAGGTAGGTACCACCGCAGTGCCAGATATCGTCCACTAGGTGGTAGACTCGATACTGATCGTCTAGTAGGTACCACCGCAGTGCCAGATATCGTCCACTAGGTGGTAGACTCGATACTGAGTCGTCTAGGTAGGTACCACCGCAGTGCCAGATATCGTCCACTAGGTGGTAGACTCGATACTGAATCGTCTAGGTAGGTACCACCGCAGTGCCAGTTATCGTCCACTAGGTGGTAGACTCGGTACTGAGTCGTCTAGGTAGGTACCACCGCAGTGCAAGATATCGTCCCGTGAAACAGGAGTGTTATGCACTTTTGTGTTTCGGGATGAGGGCACTGTAGCTAGTGAAATTACCAAGTATATGAGATCTAACATCCATTGTCCCTGGTGTCGGACGCAGTGCGGCATTGACGGAGAATAATAACTGTCTATCAGTTGTTGGTCTCCTTCAATGCCGCTCTGTCAGGCGTATCACTTACCATCAGGTGATTGTGCTGACCGTCCTGTTCACTTCTAAACATACAAAATAATAACAACATGAGTTTTTTGCCGGGTTCTTCATAGATACCTCTTCCTTTCCGGGGGTAGATTCATTTAAATTTTAAAAATAACTATTGAATTCAATAATGAACTTCTGAAATTTAGGCCCGTATTCTAAAACGAGACTCAAGCATTGATTTATATTGGCAAAGACATTGACGTGGTTGATGGCAATTTTTCTAGGTTTAAGAGTAGTCTCAACAAAATATTCACGACTTCCGGTGAATGTTGTTAAGCTTAATGTACTCGTATGGTTATTTCTTTCTTTCTTCTTTTATATATGTAATAACTTTTTTTATTTGCACACACACTTTTATATGTCCTAGTTTTCAGTCTTTAGTTTAAGTAAACTATTGTAAGCTAGGTTGAATTTCTGTGTATACTGTGTATAAATAACTGTCTAGGCTTTTATATAATAAAAGCCATCAATAAGTAATACTAATGGCAGTAATCTGTTTGTGTACCATAAATAAATATTCTATATTTAAATTGCGTTAGAAAGGGATGCCGCTATTTACCGTGTATAATGCTATCCCTTTCTAACGCAATTTAAGTAAAAATCAACGCTGTGCCTGGTTCTAGAATATGAGCCTAAGTTTGAAATCAACATATTTACTGTACATACCTGTTTTCTTTCCTAGTTTCACTTTTTTAGTGGACATTTTTGACTTTTTCACTTTTCCATCGGTCTTCTTTCTCGATGGAGACTTTTCTTTCACTTTGGCCGTCGGCTCGTGATCCAATTCGCCTTTTGGCTCCAATTTTATTACGTATAAATGCCCTGAAAATAAAATATATATGATAAAATGTATAATTTAAACATGGATGTATGTAATAATCTGGGTGTTTCTATGTATGTAGGTATTTACAACAAAAAGTACCCATTATTCAAGCTTCACGCTAACTTGGGGCTAGATGGCTAGTTGTGTGAATGTCATTGGATATTAATCAAATAAATTCATTATTACACGATTGATGTTACAAAGTGTACGGGATGGTCAGGACGCAACCTGATGGTAAGTGACACGCCTGATCATGACAGAGCGGCATTGTAAGAACCAACAACCGATACACTTTCCATCAATGCCGCACTGCGCCCGTCACTCGAGACGACAGATGTTAGGTCTCTTATACCCGGTAATTTCACTACCTACAGTGCACTCATCCCGAAACACAAAAGTACACACACTCCCGTTTCCCGAGACGATATCTGGCACTGCGGTGGTACCTACCTAGACGACTCAGTACCGAGTCTACCACCTAGTGGACGATATCTGGCACTGCGGTGGTACCTACCTAGACGACTCAGTACCGAGTCTACCACCTAGTGGACGATATCTGGCACTGCGGTGGTACCTATCTAGACGACTCAGTACCGAGTCTACCACCTAGTGGACGATATCTGGCACTGCGGTGGTACCTACCTAGACGACTCAGTACCGAGTCTACCACCTAGTGGACGATATCTGGCTGGGGCAAGCCGCGTTTAAAGTGCGACAACTGTAAGCTTAACGAGCATACACTGGCTACCAGTTTACGCTCTGTGAGACGATTCAAGACGCACGAATATTAGAAGACATTACCGTTTTTTTTTCCAAAATGCCATCCCGTACAATTGTAACATGCCATCATCGCAATGAATCAGTAAATTTACCAAGAAATATAATAACTTTTCACAGGTAAGAACCGAAAAGAAATTGCGACACTGGGACTGCCTATAAACTTGGCGGCTTGTCCAGTCTAATGTATATTCTGATGTCTGTGGGTGGTACCTACCTAGACGACTCAGTACCGAGTCTACCACCTAGTAAACCTGTATAGTAATTTATCTGGAAGATATTACTCTATGAATGAATGAGACTGCCTGGATAGTAAATCCATGTATTCTCTGTTTATTATAATTTTCTGAGCACTGGCTCAACAAAATTACAGCAGGTTATATACTAATGTTTATTTTCACTATGGAACATATCATCAGATGAACCGTATCAATAAAAAAGCCATAATGGCTGCAACAATTCTATTTATTTTTCACCTTTAGCTTCCCCATTGACATCATTACCGTCCCATACAAAGTCTTCATTGTAATGATCATCAATTCTGTCATCAAAATCATCAATGTAATCAGACTCCAACTTCAACGGTGTCACCAAATCTAAAATCAATAATATACTAGCTGTACCACGCGGTGTTTCTCACGGAATAAGATAAGATTAAAATTATTTATTGCACATAAAAAGCATATAACACAACAACAAGTCGGACTCGCCCGTGGAGGGTTCCGCAGCAGCAAGTAACATTAAATAATGTAATTTTAATTTATTTAGGCACCAACTACAGCTTTAATGTGAAAAATAGTGGTTCACCGTTTATGAAAAACTACACATCAGAAATCGTTCAAACTAAATTTCGTTGTTAGATTTTATGATAATGTACATCATATATATATATATATTTTTGTTTTGATTTTATTAACCCCATAGTTTAGAAATTAGAGGGGGGGGGGGGGTAAACATTTTTTTAACTTTGGAAGTGTCTCTCGCGCAAAATATTCAATTTATAAAAAATTGATATTACAAACCTCTTTATCATTTTTTAAGCTCTACACATTGATACCCCACACGGGGAGGTACGATGAAAAAAAATTTTGTGTTTCAGTTCACTGTATGGGGAACCCCAAAATATATTAATTATTTTTCCAGTTTCTTGTCAAAACCTAATAGCGGTTCACAGAATACATATACTTACAAAGTTTAAATAGCGTAGTGTTTATAGTTTTGGAGAAAAAAGGGTGTGACATACGGACGGACAGACAGACATGACGAATCTATAAGGGTTCTGTTTTCCACGAATAAAGACTTGGAACCAAAAAAAGACTGTTTTCATTTATAACCTTTGACGGCAACATGCAAATATTTCAAATATTTTTGAACATATTCTTTCGAAAACAGGGACCAAGTCCTTTTTCGGCCCTGGCCACCTCGTTTTTTTTGCTAGAATTTTCTGCCAGTTTCAGCCTCATCAACAAGAAACAAAAGACGAGTACAATGTAGGCTGCCTTATTGCTAAGGTAGCAATTTCTTCCAGGCAACCTTTGAGTGAAATAAAAATGCTTATAGGCACGCGGGCTAGTGCAAAAAGTACAAATTACTACATAAATAAATATATAATAAACTAATAAATAAAACAAATCCTGAAACTAATGGAAGATAGGATAGTACATACTACAATCAGAACTAACGAACTACACGAAGAAAAAGACAGTACCTACAGCATAAAATGAAAATGTGTTTATTCAGTTTAGGTCCTTACAGAGCACTTATGAATCTATACTAATATATAAATCTGAAGAGTTTGTTTGTTTGTTTGTTTGAACGGCTAATCTCAGGAACTACTGGTTCGATCTGAATAATTCTTTCAGTGTTAGATAGCTTATTTATCGAGGAAGGCTATAGGCTATATATCATCACGCTACGAGTTATAGAAGCGGAGCAGTAATGAAAAATGTTTCAAAATCGGGGGTATTTTTTCATACTTGGAGCTTCCGCTGCGTACGCTGCGTAAACGGTTAAAGTTACACAAAAGTCATGTATGAGAGTATTGTTCTCCTTTTAAAGGTCTACAAAAAAGTCCGCGACAGCATATGTCTATCTTTTAAGGTTAGCTCACTGTAACATATTTTTGTGCAAAAAATTCTGAAATTGACCCCGAAACCTTTAAAGTTGGAGGAGGGGAAATCCTATGTATAGTGATAAATGAAAGTACCGTGTTATCCCGAATTTAATGCGAGCGGGCGAAAAGCTAGTATAAATTAAAGCTACCACTGGTTTGGACGGTAGGTTTCTACTGAGAAGAATCCAGCAAGAAACTCAGTAGTTACTCTCATAGGAATAAGATATTTAACCACAGTCGAACATAGCCATCTGTTGATTCAGAGTGTCAACTAACTCCACAATGATGTAAAAAAGTATGGATTCGTGATATGCTCACAAAACAATCGAAAAAAGTGTTCCGAATGCAGTGTCAGCACACATACACATATTTCGAATACATTTACCTAAACAAAAGAGTACAAACTGCACTCTCTTGGGCGGTTCGTTTTTGAGGCACGGATGGCGTATCTTACCTTTATATATACAGAATATCATTGTAACTCCATGCCAAATTTTATTCAGCCTCACAAACTTTTTCCTTTATCATATTAGTGTGATTTCAAATTCCTGTACAATCAATAAAAATAAGTTGATGAAAAGATTGATATTGACTTTTAGTCATCATCATCATCAACCAATCATCATCATCATCAGCATATAACAGTCCTTCCAACATAGGATAAAATATTTGTACATTAAAATCATTCTTTAAAAAAGGCTGGAGGTACTGTTGAGTTTTTCTTGGGTTTCCGAGTACCAAAATTCATTTTTGTGCTTTACTTTGGTATTTTAATTGTTTTTTTTACTGTATTTTTTACTCTTTTTGTCCTTCATAAGTGCTTTTTGTAAGCCTAATCTGAAAAAAATGGATTTTGACTTTGGAAAGCCATGGTGAGATTGGGCTGTAACCCAAAGGGGTGGTTGGGGTAACAGCCCAAAGGTCATTAACAGTTGTTAATGGCTACTACTGTGATTGTAGGGTGGACAGATGGCTTAAGTGCAGGCTGCATGCTGGATTTGAACCCACAACCCTTAGATTAAGCAGCGCTCGAAATACAACTTTGTCACCACTAGACCATGGAGGCATTTAAGTTTCAAGTACCAAACTCGACAGAATCTTACCTTGACTGTCACTGTTTTTCAAACCCAGCATTTTCATCAATGTGTCCTCAGTTTCCATCACCATCTTCTTGAAGGAGTCCGCTTGCCTTAATTTTTCTATACAGTTGTTGCAGATCAACTGTTTTAACTCTTCATGCTCTGTTAACTGAATAAAATAATTTGTATGTCAGTATCAATGATGTAAAAAGTATGGATTCGTGTTATGCTCACAAACCAATTGAATAAAGTGTTCCAAATGCAGTGACAGCACACATACACACATTTCGAACTTCGAACTCATTTACGTGAACAAAAGAGTACAAACTGTTGTCTCTTTGGCGGTTCGTTTTTGAGGCACAGATGGCGTATCTACCTTTTAAGAATTTCTACATCTCCAATGAAGAACTAGGCATGTCCATTCTCAGCTAAGCAGAGCCTGTTTAACTTGGTTTCCGTTTTCCGTAATGCACCTGTAGACATCTCTCAAAACTATCCTTGGAAGTTGATTTATGATCATCATAACTCAACTTTTAAGGTTACATAGAATGCAGTGCCAAGATTGCGTCGAAGACGCTTGGCTTTCTTTCCAATAACTGCAAATACTTTTCACCGAAACAACTGTGCGATTTGAATGTAGGGCAGGTCAAATCTGGTATCAAATACTGTTCACACTTGTGGGATGGATCTGCCCGGTACAAGCTAGAAGCCCTGGACGCTATATACGCTGGCAAGAAGACTGATTAGTGATGAGTTAATTGCCATTGGAAGGCTTTCTTTCTGACTCAAGTTGACGATTGAGCGTTTTAGAAATGCTCGTGTGCCGATTTTTAGAACACTAGTAAAGATACGGGATCTCACATCCCACTTCCCCTACATTCTCTTGTTATGATTTGATTGCTACTGAAAAATAGTCATAAAATTGTGCGAAGGGGGTAAGAATAAGCTTTTGCTGAGTCGAATAAGCATTTGGATGATAACTTCAGAAACTGCGCGTTAGTCGGCAGTTCTAAGTTGGTCGTGGTGGTGGTTGGTGGGATTCTCCCCAATGTTAACATGTATTCGGAGAAACCTTGAAATGGCAATGTTAAATAAAAAATTAAGAAGAGGCTTACTGTTAAACTAAAAGTATCTTGTAACATTTTTGTGTATATTTCGCTTTGTCCGCCGTGGAAATACTCTGTTGATAACTCTTTATAGCAACCCTCTGCAAGGCAGCAACGGCAAACATTCGATAGCTCCATGTTTTTTGTAATATTCTCAATCGAAAGTGGTAGTTGTATTTATAAGTTTATATAGATTTTTATACGCCGATTAGTAAACAAAGAAAACATATTTTATATTTTTTCCAGGTCAATGACAGTGACAGTTGTCATAGTTGACAGTAGCAGTTTTAATTAATAATTAGTGTTGTGCCACACAAGCAAGAGAAAGAAAAAAAGAAAACCCTGTTTATTTGGTACACATTCAAAAGATTGTACAAGTATAAAAAAGCAAATAAGGAAAACACCATTGATGTAGAAACCCTACAGATATGTGACATTTGACAATTTACATAGATTTCTTTGATGTCAGAATGTGGCTAATTCGCCATTTGCTAGAAACATTTTGAGTGACAGTTGAGCTGTCTATGTGAGTCATCATCATCATCATGATGATGATGAGTCTATGTGAGTAAACAAATAGTACTTTTTTACAAAAACTCTGAATTATTCCAATTATTTTTGTGAAAAAACTCAAAGAAAGCTCAAGTTGGTGTGCTAAAACAGGCTCAAACATGCCTGCATGCTGTATTGTGGGATTCAGTACTAATTTAAGGAAGAAACAACCAGATTTATCTTTACATCGGTAAGATCTGAATTTTACTTCGAAATAAGCTTGATTTCTAAATCTAGACGACTTTGATCGATGATGATGATCCATTTTAATAGATTCTATTAAATGAACTCTCTAATTTTCTATATTTCATATTTTTTCCGCAGAAAAAATAAAGAGTATTCTTGTATGAAAAATAGTGCTGTGGCAGTGTTGATATTTTTTGTTGATGATTTTTATACTTACTTTCATAATTTATTTCACAAAAACTTTTAAATTGCTTTACACTATAGAAAAACGGCAGGCATGGATTGATACCATTGGTGTGGAAAATATTGATATGTCAAAAAAAGATGTTAGTTACCACCACAACACAACAAAGTTACCCTTAAAGAAACTGGAGTCTGAACATTATCGAGAAGGTGTTTGAGATGTGGTAGTCAATAGTTTCACCGAATTTATTTCACTTATATTTATATTCAACATTTTGTCTGCGACAAAAAAGGATAATACTAAATCTTTTTAAGGGTATTTAATAGGATTGAGCAGTAAATTCATTGAATCAGTCCCATTTTTTAAAGTTTGTACTTGAGTCCAAATATATTCAATTTATTTATAAACAAATTACAAACTGCGAATATTTATTTTTATATTGTTATTTTCCGGATATTTCGAAGACTTCTTTGCAAGTCCATTAAATGATAATATTAAAAGAAACCGAAAAAAATGTGAGATGGAATTCGCGTCATAAACCGTTTGGTGTGATTCATTTCGTATGAAAGAGATGAGCTAAAATATAAATTTTATATATACTATTGGATTCCATAAAGAAAATGAGCTTTATTTACAGGTTTGTTACGCCATGGCCCACCAACGGAATCGATGATCGTGCGCCGTCCCCAATTTTCATACGAAATACAGACTACGGCAATCGACCGCCCAAGGAGCCGACTCAGCACAGGTGCATCGCCGGCCCGACCACCGTGCAGTGGAACTTAGCAAGATCACTCTGTTTCTAACATCGAACATTGTCGCGTCTCAATTAATTGTAATTTCTTTTATTTTAATAAATTAATTTTATGTAAATTCGTTTTCTTAGAAACTCCACAATAATATTAAAATAAAATGCTGTTTGTTGGTAGTCTTATACAGAAATCGAAACATGCATTATGTTTCGTGTCTGTTATTCTATGTCAACCGCCTGGTGGATGGAGTGAAAATTGTTTCGCCTGGTGATTGGTGGATGAAATTTATGTTTACAATAAGGCGTAAGTGACAAACACTAGTCGTCTTTTTTATTCTGAATGTTTTTGTTATGCCAACACTTTCCCATTGTTTAGCAAGTAGTGAAATGTACGCAAAATATAAAAATGTGTATGTGTGTTGCTACTGCTTTCGGAACAGTTTCTCGGTTATTTTGTGAGCATATAACGTTTAGATCAATACTGTATTAAATCATTGTTTACAACGAATATGTTTTTGTTTACTTATTCTCCATAATTACTTTCCATAGAACAATGATTCATCCATCTATATGTCACTGTAAATGTCGGAAGTGCGATAAGGCATACTAACACATTTTTGTCATCCGACTGAGATATGGCGGTGCACGGTCGAAACCTACGAACTTTACTCAAAAAGAAGCTACTAAAGCTACTATAGCTAACTATATTTACTTATATACCTAGACTAGAAGCTACTATATTTACTTATATACCTAATTGGAAACTTATCGATATTATGAGGTGCCATCCCTAATAAAATCCTCCATTTGCGACTTGCAGCTTTTGAAAACCGACACGACTTTGTCATAGTTATAACATGTCTTCTTATATTACGTCTATGGAATTCACTACATGAAGTCAGTCAGTCCAATCTATTACAATTTTTAAATAGTACTTTTTGCGGTTTTGTACATGTCATCGTAGGAATCACTTTGGGCATTGTATATCAAGCCTGAGCTCGAACTATGATAAAGGATGACAAGATCTCGATGTCTAAGTTTAGACAGCTACTTTACTGCACGATTTTTCTACTCTGATTAAAACACCTTTGGATCATTTTGTCAATTGCTTTTGTTACTACTTACAAATTAACATAATGCAAGGCATCGAAGTTTGTTTGTTAATAGGAAAGACCTTGAGTCACATCATAAAAAGTACAAAGCGGTTAATGTTAGATGTTTTGTCTAAAATTGACCGCTTTTTTGTATAAATTCTTAACTCTTATAAGCATGTAGTAAAAAAGGTTATAATAACTGTATAGCTCGTGACAGTTGTGACTACTACTTCTGACAAGACTATCACCACACATAAATAATTTTGATTAACGCTTGCAATATTTGACAAAGGTCAAGCAAAGGTCAAAAAATATGACGCATGCAAGAATTGTATTTTTTTCTTTCTTTCCTTTTTTACATTATCCAATTTTAATTTTCTATAACTTAATATAAAGTAGTAAGTCTCTTAAATGTTGCATTTAGTAAAAACTGAATAATAATTATTACTCCAAGCAATCCTAAAACGGCAATTGTGTTATGTATATAAGAATAATGTATTGCGGCTTTAACTGCTTACGCTGTCGAAAGCAATAAAACTTTAAATAGAAATTAAATTAATTGAAACTATATAATAGAAAAGTTTTCTACCTCAGCACTTCACTATTGGTACGTACTATTTTATCTATGGTTCTGACAGTCAAATTCAGTCAAATCAGCTGTCAAGTAGGGATGATCTAATAAAAAATTATATTGATTTATGTCATATCTACTTTTTAAAAATACCGATATTGTTTTTGTTTAAAAAATCAATATTTTTATTTTCTTTAAGACAAATTTTACGTCTTCAACATGCTTAAAATTCCAAGATACAGCGCAATAATGCGATAAGATAAAACAATAAAGTTATGGAAGTGTTTTTTTGTTACGTGAATGTGCTATTTTAGTCATATTTTGTTTATCAATTTCCCTAGTGCAACTGTAAAAGAGTGGAGCATTATTAGTAAATTAAATTTCTTCATCGCGTTAATTTGCCTTCAATACTAATTTATTATTTTACTGTAAACAATAAATTTTCTGGTGAAAGCTGAGTGAGAAAAGTGGTAAACCAGGTTAGCTGGCGCAAAATGGGGGAGATCTATGTCTGGTAGTGGACTGCGATAGGTTGAAGAGAGGACCAATTTTATTTTGATACTTTAAAAATAAAAGAGAGAGAGAGAATCGATTTTTTAAATTTCTCCGATTTTTTACTATTATTTAGAGAAGATGTCGATATCGTTAATTTTTGCCCAAGCCTACTCGAAAGCCTACTGTCAAGTATTGTCAAAAGGCCATGACAAATGTCAATTTGTCTAACTAAGAAATATATATCTAGAAATATTTAAGCTATATATTAAATTATATTATGGTTACGTATAAAAAATTGTTTGATAATATAAGTATAATATAGAAAAATGGATACGCAGATAATGGTAGAGACGCTACCCTTGCTGGGCGTGTGCAATTTATGCTTAAACGATGGCGCTGTAAAAAGTATGATCTTAACTCAAAATCACGAAGGAACTTCGGAAATATATTCTGAAATGCTTTTAAAATGCTTCTCAATAGACGTGAGTACATGATTATAATCTTATTTAATTTTGTAAACTAGTATGGTGAATGTTAGTAGTTGTTTAAAAAATAACAATAAAAAAGTTGTTTTTGTTTTCATTTCCAAGAAACATCATTGCATTGTATGCATAAACGTATCCAATATCGTTAGTTCTTCGATTCAGTGTTGATGTTTCAAGTCGCAGTTGCATGGGTGTTATATTGTAGACGTTTTTGAAGCATGCATTGTTGATTCATAATTTCCTATATATGGTTTTATTCTTAATAATTTCTATTCGGATTTTCGATTTATAATATAATATATACCTCTATTGTATCTATGGTGCTTTAGAAAAAAGAGAGATAAAAAGTAAAAAAGTTCCTCACTTTGTATCTATACTGAGATCATAAAGCTGAAGAGTCTTTTTTGTTTGTTTGAATGTGCTTAGAAATAACTGGTCATTTTTGTAAAATCTTTCAGTGTTAGGTAGTCCCTTTATTGACAAAGGCTAGCACTGGCATTGGTACATTTTCTGTTCAACTTCTCGCAGTGCACTGCTGGACATAGTTCTCCCCTAGTCTGCTCCAAATATTCTAGTCCTCCGCTTTCCTTATCCAGCCTCCACCAGTGACCTTTTGTCCTACACTATGTTTGCCAAAGCACAGTCTCCATCTATGTTTGTGGTGTTGGTTTCCGCACTTTGTCCGTGCAGTGGACTAAAGTCTCCATTTCAGAACTCTTCTCTAAATGTCTGTGGGTCTGTGACAATAACACTTAAATATATTAAACTAAGGACCTGCCCCAGCTTCGCATAGGTGTGAATCCCATGTCCCGCAGTTTTTAAATCGGTAATAAATTCATAAATATTATTTAAAACCACATGCTGTAAAGGGCCGTATAGATCTATATTAAATCAACAATGCATTTAATATCGAGAGAAAGCCCATATTTGTCATAAAATGTTTAAGACAAAAAAAAATGTGGGGTATCAAGAAGAGATAGACATATACCATTAGGGAGTCCTCTGTAGACCTTTTCTTGTGTATAATATTAAGAACATTATTTTGATGAATTTCGTAGGCTTACAAACGTAAACAAAATGCCATCATATTAGAAACCACCAAAATAAATAGACCTTACCTTTGATTAACTCTACTAAAAAAAATGTTGCATAGTTTTAAAGAGTTATTCATACATTTTAGTTAAGCATAGCGTCGGTGGCTCAATGGTGTGGACTGTTGCCCTCCTACCGGGAGGGCTTAGGTTCAAGTCCCGCCACGTACCAATATGTTATCGATTTTTCGAAAATATTTGTTATTCGACGCTCTTGCGGTGAAGAAAAATATCGTCAGGAAATCTATGCACGCCTGCGAAGAGATTCAAAGGTTGTATGTAAAGTCGTACAACCCGCACTGGGCCCGTGTGGACGACTAAGGCCTAATCACCCTATACGGGTAGGCTCGTGCCCCTCGGTGGGGACGTTTAATAAGCTGGTTATGATGAAGCAAACATTTATACTATGTATATATATATTTTATTTCAGATGACATCTCTGGACTTGGGGGACACAAAGCGACTAATTTGCGATGGATGCATTATAAAATTGAGAGAGGCCACAGCATTTAAGGATCTATGTGAACGATCACTGCATATTCTAGCACAAAGTCTCAAGTGTCATGGTATGTTTCAAAGTGCTATCTTAATTTTTTTAAATTTAGTTTTCATTTAATGTTATTAGTGTACAGGACGGTCTGGACACTCACCTGATGGTAAGTGATACGCTAGACCATGACAGAGCGGCATTAAAGGAGATCAACAACAGATAGACAGTTATTATCCTCCATCAATGCCGCACTGCGCCCGTCACCCGAGACAACAGATGTTAGGTCTCTTATACCCGGTAATTTCACTAGCTACAGTGCCCTCATCCCGAAACACAAAAGTGCATAACACGCCTGTTTCACGGGATGATATCTGGCACTGCGGTGGTACCTACCTAGACGACTCAGTACCGAGTCTACCCCCTAGTGGACGATATCTGGCACTGCGGTGGTACCTACCTAGACGACTCAGTACCGAGTCTACCACCTATTGGACGGTATCTGGCATTGCGGTGGTACCTACCTAGACGACTCAGTACCGAGTCTACCACCTAGTGGACGATATCTGGCATTGCGGTGGTACCTACCTAGACGACTCAGTACCGAGTCTACCACCTAGTGGACGATATCTGGCACTGCGGTGGTACCTACCTAGACGACTCAGTACCGAGTCTACCACCTAGTGGACGATATCTGGCACTGCGGTGGTACCTACCTAGACGACTCAGTACCGAGTCTACCACCTAGTGGACGATATCTGGCACTGCGGTGGTACCTACCTAGACGACTCAGTACCGAGTCTACCACCTAGTGGACGATATCTGGCACTGCGGTGGTACCTACAGACGACTCAGTACGAGTCTACCACCTAGTGGACGATATCTGGCACTTGCGGTGGTACCTACCTAGACGACTCAAGTACCAGTCTACCACCTAGTGGACGATATCTGGCACTGCGGTGTACCTACCTAGACGACTCAGTATCGAGTCTACCACCTAGTGGACGATATCTGGCACTGCGGTGGTACCTACCTAGACGACTCAGTATCGAGTCTACCACCTAGTAAATAGTAGTAGTTCGTACATAAATTAATAAATAAATAAATATCCACTGTGTGATTGATACAGCGCCGTCTGATAAGTAAAGCATGAAGCCTGTATTATGGGTACTAAATAATGGATAAACATACTTATATATATATATTTGTAAATACTTTCATATAACACATAGAAAACACCGAGTCCATTACAAACAGTTATTAAATATGTAGTAAGTAAAAGTAAATGATTAGTTTGAGGGCGCTGTGTGAATGTCAATGGATATTTATTTATTTTAGCATAAAATAAATTTAGAAATCATGAAAATAGGGGTGTCCTAATTTTATAGTCCATCAGTATAGTAGTAAGTTTGTTTTTTAGTTCCAGCTGATGATAAATCAAGATTGAAGGACATAAAGAGCGAGGAATCGGCGAATGACCAAGATGACGCTTTCGTCAATGACTACGATGATTTTTGCGACGATGAGGACAACATTGGTGAGTTACAATTAATACACAATATGTACAATAAGGTACCTAATTTTTTTTTATTTTTTTATTACATGTCACTTTACATAGAAAGTTTGTTCATTATTTGAAGACCCATTTGGTGTAGCGGTTGAAGCGTTGGCTGCGACATCAAGGGTTCCATGTTCCATCCCCGACAGTCAAATATTTGTATACATGTATTTGTCTGTCTGTAATGGTCTGGGTGTTTTCTATGTGTACTAGGTATGTATTTTCAAGAAAAAAGTATATAAGTATGTTTATCTGTTGCTTAGTATCCATATTAAATAAATAAATATCTACTGACATTCACACAGCGCCATCTAGCCCCAAGTTAAGCGTGAAGCCTGTATTACGGGTACTTAACAACTGATAATCATACTTATATATTTTTTGTAAATACATACATATTATACATAGAAAACACCCAGACCATAACAATCATACATGTTCATGCACACAAATGTTTGTACTGCCCAAGGATCCAATCCCGAAACCCTTTGCAACTGACGTCTCAACCGCAACACTAAATGGGTCGCCAAAAAATGTTACAGGCTAATGCTTTGTTTGGGCCTAGATGGTGTTGTGTGAGTGTCAGTGGATATTAATATTTAGTTATTTATTTACTAAAATAGAAAAAAAATGTTCACAGCACTCAACGTGTTCAAAGTGAAAGATGAGCCAGGTGATGCAAGAGCTAGCAGAGATCGAAGAAATACAAGTCCAAAGTGCTAAAGCTCTCCATAAAGAAGCCGGACGTCTCCGAAATCAATGCGTTGCTCGAACGTGGTCTCTTTCCCTTCAAGATCAAGAAGAACAGCACTTTCTCGTGCACCATGTGTCCCTTAAAGACACAGGATTTGGACGAGCTAAAGCTTCATGTCACCGGCCACAGCAGACCTAATATAAGACTGGCATTCCACAAGATGTTATTCTCTAGTACGCAAAGGTTCTATCAGAACGCCGACAAACTCCGGTGCACTTTATGCACAACGGACATATCGGACTTTGTCGAATTGAAATCGCACATAGCCAACTGTTCGCAGTTGAACTACGGCAAGAAATGGAACAATTTGCCGTTCAAATTGGAGAAGGACCAATTGGACTGTCCGGTGTGTGAGAAGACGTTTCTGAACTATGTCAGTCTGAACACACACATGAACGTGCATTATCCGAATTATATATGCGAGAATTGCGGTAAAGCGTTCGCTTCTANTATCGAGTCTACCACCTAGTGGACGATATCTGGCACTGCGGTGGTACCTACCTAGACGACTCAGTATCGAGTCTACCACCTAGTAAATAGTAGTAGTTCGTACATAAATTAATAAAATAAATATCCACTGTGTGATTGATACAGCGCCGTCTGATAAGTAAAGCATGAAGCCTGTATTATGGGTACTAAATAATGGATAAACATACTATATATATATATATATTTGTAAATACTTTCATATAACACATAGAAAACACCGAGTCCATTACAAACAGTTATTAAATAGTCAGTAAAAGTAAATGATAGTTTGAGGGCGCTGTGTGAATGTCAATGGATATTTATTTATTTAGCATAAAATAAATTTAGAAATCATAAAAATAGGGGTGTCCTATTTATAGTCCATCAGTATTAGTAAGTTGTTTTTTAGTTCAGCTGATGATAAATCAAGATTGAAGGACATAAAGAGCGAGGAATCGGCGAATGATCAAGATGACGCTTTCGTCAATGACTACGATGATTTTTGCGACGATGAGGACAACATTGGTGAGTTATATTTAATACACAATATGTACAATAAGGAACCTAAATTAATTTTTTTTTATTACATGTCACTTTACATAGAAAGTTTGTTCATTATTTGAAGACCCATTTGGTGTAGCGGTTGAAGCGTCGGCTGCGACACCAAGGGTTCCATGTTCCATCCCCGGCAGTCAAATATTTGTATACATGTATTTGTCTGTCTGTAATGGTCTGGGTGTTTTCTATGTGTACTAGGTATGTATTTTCAAGAAAAAAGTATATAAGTATGTTTATCTGTTGCTTAGTATCCATATTAAATAAATAAATATCTACTGACATTCACATAGCGCCATCTAGCCCCAAGTTAAGCGTGAAGCCTGTATTACGGGTACTTAACAACTGATAATCATACTTATATATTTTTTGTAAATACATACATATTATACATAGTAAACACCCAGACCATAACAATCATACATGTTCATGCACACAAATGTTTGTACTGCCCAAGGATCCAATCCCAAAACCCTTTGCAACTGACGTCTCAACCGCAACACTAAATGGGTCGCCAAAAAATGTTACAGGCTAATGCTTTGTTTGGGCCTAGATGGTGTTGTGTGAGTGTCAGTGGATATTAATATTTAGTTATTTATTTACTAAAATAGAAAAAAAAATGTTCACAGCACTCAACGTGTTCAAAGTGAAAGATGAGCCAGGTGATGCAAGAGCTAGCAGAAGATCGAAGAAATACAAGTCCAAAGTGCTAAAGCTCTCCATAAAGAAGCCGGACGTCTCCGAAATCAATGCGTTGCTCGAACGTGGTCTCTTTCCCTTCAAGATCAAGAAGAACAGCACTTTCTCGTGCACCATGTGTCCCTTAAAGACACAGGATTTGGACGAGCTAAAGCTTCATGTCACCGGCCACAGCAGACCTAATATAAGACTGGCATTCCACAAGATGTTATTCTCTAGTACGCAAAGGTTCTATCAGAACGCCGACAAACTCCGGTGCACTTTATGCACAACGGACATATCGGACTTTGTCGAATTGAAATCGCACATAGCCAACTGTTCGCAGTTGAACTACGGCAAGAAATGGAACAATTTGCCGTTCAAATTGGAGAAGGACCAATTGGACTGTCCGGTGTGTGAGAAGACGTTTCTGAACTATGTCAGTCTGAACACACACATGAACGTGCATTATCCGAATTATATATGCGAGAATTGCGGTAAAGCGTTCGCTTCTAAGGCAAGACTTAGAGGGCATATGCGGACGCATGAGATCGGCCATTTTCCGTGTAAACACTGCGATGCGGTCTTCGATAGGGTCACAAAGAGGGAGAATCACGTGTCTAAAGAGCATAAAGCGGGAGTGAGGTATGCTTGCAAGCGATGTAACATAACTTTGACGTCGTTCTACGCGAGACAAAAGCATCTAGCGGAAGTGCACAATGAGGAGTTGAAGAGGTATGTGTTTTGAATTATGGTATGAAATTCATTTATTTGTTAGACATCAGGTCGAGATGAACAGATGTTTGGTCATAGTTGAAGCATGTATCACCATGTCTTGCCTTTAGTAGGCGTACAAATTACATGTTAACTATTTTTTACGTGACAATTATATACATGTATTAGGTCAAATACAAATCATTATATCACACCCACATAAACACAAAACACACGAATACACGCACACACACATACTTAAATACACATAATTATTAGAGACAAAATTAAGTGACAAAATTATCTTATAATATAAAAGTTTTTCTTGTTTTCTTTTATTTTAAGAATTAATACTGAATATATTTTTATCTATTTGAGAACCCATCTGGTGTAATGGAGACGTCGAATATTCAATCAATCAAACAAACATTTGTGTGCATGAACATGTCTGTATTGGTCTGGGTGTTTTCTATGTATTTACAAAAAAATATATAAGTATGTTTATCCGTTGTTTAGTATCCATATTACGGGCTAATACTTAATTTGGGGTTAGATGGCGCTGTGTGAATGTCAGTGGATATTTCTTTAGTTTTTTTATGACTTTAAGCGAACGATCGGTTAGTTTACTCACCTGGGGGTTACCGCCATCTCTTAAAACAGTGTTACAATAATATTACTTAGTCTTTTCTGGTACATAAATACTGACGTATCATTATAACAATACTGTTTTAAGAGATTTTGGTTACCCCCCTTATGGTAAGTGATACGCCTGACCATGACAGATGCAGTGTTAAGGGAAATTATTTTCCGTCAACACTGCCTTGCACACTTCACGCGAGATGACAGATGTTAGTTCTATTATACCTCCTTATTTTACTAGCTACAGAAACACAGAAATATAGAATTCCTATTCTACGGGATGATATCGGGCGTAGAACTTCACTCCAAAACGCGTCTGCTCAATAACACATACATAATGATAAAATAAATTTATTTATTATTAACATTTTATTTAAACACTAGCTGCTTCCTGCGGTATTGCCCGCGTCATAGATTTAAAAAAGGCGTTTGATACGGTCTCTGTCCCCATTCTATTACAGAGATTAGAAAGCATTGGCATAAGAGGAATACCTCACGCACTGTTTACTGACTACTTAAAAGGACGTAAGCAGGTGGTAAAAATAGGCCAATATGTTAGTGATCAGGCTGAGTTGACATATGGAGTCCCACAGGGCAGTGTTCTTGGGCCGACCTTATTCTTGATTTATATAAACAGTCTATGTAATATAATTGTGGAGGGCGGAAAGGTCTTTTCGTACGCAGGTGATACGGCTGTTGTATTCTCCGGAAAATCTTGTGAAGCTGTACGTTACTGCACTGAAACGGGACTTTTAAAAATATCCAACTGGTTAAGGAGTAATCTATTAACGCTAAATACTACTAAAACGAATTATTTTCTTTACTAATATAGTAACACAACCAGAAAATGATCTAATATAAAAATTCATACATGTCAGTTCGGACAAACTGCTGTGATATAATTACAAAAGTCACAACACAAAATACTTAGGAGTGATAATTGATCAGAGGATGTCTTGGTATGAACATTTAGAGCTTGTCATGTCCAGAATCCGGAAACTGATATGGACTTTTAAACACTCAGACATATTGCGGACACAAAATATTTTGAAACAAATATATACATCACTCGCTGAATCTTTATTGGTATACTGTATTCCAGCATGGGTGGTGCTTCTAAGATTAAGTTTCTTGAACTTGAGAGAGTCCAAAGAACTTTAATAAAATTATATTTTTAAATCGTTTCATTTCCTACTACCGAACTTTACACTCTTGCGATCCTCTCGGTCAGGAAATTGTATATATTGAGCTCAATTTTGAAGGTGCACAAAACTTTAAAATTTGATGAAAAAGTACTTACTAAAAGACGCAAACATAGTATCGTCTCTGTAGAGTCAACTAAATCCACTTATGCTACGAGACAATTCCGTTATAAATCCGGTAAATTATACAACAAATTAATGAGAATTCACATTTATGGTCAGACATATTACAAATGCAAAAAAACACTACTGAGAGATCAAAATCATGGACTTACGAAGAGGCTGAAGCTATGTGCAAATAAAATACAAAAACACTTGTATTGACATATATTATGCACAAACACACACACACACACACGCACACACACACACACGCGCGAACACACACACACGCGCGCACACACACATACACGTTCGGTTTTTTCTCTTCTTTTTACATTTATTAACTTAAGATTAACTATAGTATTATTGAATTGAATTGATGCTGGTGTACGTACTTTATAGTTAACCCATTGTTATGTAAGAGCGGGGTCTCCTAACACAGGTTCTTTTGCACTTACCAGGAGGCCCCAATCACAATTCTTTTATTGTAAAAATAAAATTATAAAGGTACTAAATAAATTATAAATTATAAAAATTATAAATTATAAGATGTTCTCCCGCAGTAAGTCCCGTAAGCAGCACACCGCGTGGTACCCGCAACTTAATTTCACATAAAAATAATAGTTTATTATATATAATAGTTAATTAAAACAAAAGTTGCCTAAGATTTTCCTTGCAATATCAGCTATCTGTGAAAAAAATCCATCCAGCCATTTCAGAGATTTATCTGGTATAAACAAACAAACAGACGGACAACAAAAATTAAAAAAATGTTGTTTGGTGTATGTATCATATTAAATGCATATTATTTTGTGTACCTACCGTATATAAAATAATGTGCATTTAATAAAAACCGGCTTTTTCAATATTACAAACAGGCACTCGAATTTTATTTATATGTATAAATGTATGGATAAACATTTTATTTAAACATATATATAGCATAAGTTTTACTAACTTCACCGTGTACCAAATTCGCCCAAGTTTATAATTGTTACAATAATCAAAATATCAAATGCACTGTCCATTTTTCCAGGTACAAATGCAAAGTGTGCCCGCAAAGCTACATAACGCCGGCCACCTATCAAGTCACGTGAGACGGGACCACCTCAACGAAAGAAACCACAAATGCGACAAATGCGATCTGGCGTTTTACACGAAAAACGCACTGAAAATGCATATGATAAAACACGACGGCGAACGAATCCACGCGTGCAGTATATGCCAGAAGTCGTATCAGAGGAAGAAAACTCTTAGGGAGCATATGCGTATACATACGAACGATAAGAGGTTCGTATGTCCCGCCTGTGGGAAGGCGTTCACGCAAAAATGCACTTTAAAGGGACACCTTAAGGTGCATGAGAGGAAAGTCGACGTGGATAGTAGGATAGGGCAGCCTTTACATTCGATTTAACGGTAGGTTCGACCAAGTAATCAAGAATTTGAATTCCCATTTGTCTGCGGTGGCAATTGGGAAAAATCTCATCTGTAACGCAACTTTAGATGAAACAAACTAGGTGCACAATCTCACTCAAAAAGTGTTCGCAAAAAAATTCTACCCATCGCGTCCGTTGAGTTGAATTTTCATTCATAATCACGTCGCTCGCTACATGTCATAATGACGTAGTAGTGTGTTCGTGCTTTTGATTTTGTACCTTTTTAATGACGCGTTAAGGTCAAAATTTAAATGAATAATTTGACGTTCTAAATATAAAGCTATACGTATGTGTCACGGGACTCGAATATTTTTTGGTTGACGTTTCTTCGTGATTGAGCGTTTAGTTGTTCATAGTTGATCTAAGCTTAGGGAGCATATGCATATACATACGAACGATAAGAGGTTCGTATGTCCCGCTTGTGGGAGGGCGTTCACGCAAAAATGCACCTTGAAAAGACATGAGAGGAAAGTTGACGTGGATAATAGGAGAGGGCAGCCTTTAAACTCGATTGGATGGTTAGGAATTTGAATTCCCATTTGCCTGCGGTGCTGGCAATTGGGAATAATAAAATTCAATGTAAGGGCAAACGAAACTGCTAAATGACAAAAGTTTGAGAGTTAAATTGACTACAATGTTGGGTTTAAAGATATTTATTTCTCATAAGAGCAGGTTTTTGATTAGGTTCTGTATATTTTAATTTTCTAAGGGGTGGGTAGCAATGAGAAGCGAAGCTGAAGTCCCCACACGAGCCTACCCGTGGCGGGTGTATAGGCCTTTGTCGTCCACGCGGGCCCAGAGCGGTACGGCCGACTTCACGCACAACCTTTGAATCTCTTCGCAGGCGTGCGCAGGTTTCCTCACGATGTTTTACTTCACCGTAAGAGCGTCGAATAAAAGTACATATGATTTCGTAAATTAGAAAAGAATAATATACTAAGCGTCTGTGGCACATTGATGTGGACTGTTGCCCTCTGATCTGGAGGGTGCAGGTTCAAAACCCGTCGCATATGTGTTTACGAATTTTCGAAATTATGTACGTTATCCGACGCTCTTACGGTGAAGGAAACCATCGTGTGGAAACCTGCGCACACCTGCGACGAGATTCAAAGGTTGTGCGTGAAGTCGGCCAACCCGCACTGGGCCCGCGTGAACGACTAAGGTCTATACACCCGACACGGGTAGGCACGTGCCCCTCGGTGGGGACGGTTAATGAGCTGATGATGATGACACTAAGGTACGAGACCGACTTAACGTCTCTTCTAAAGCACGGAGGAACTGGGATGATATTTTTCGATCACCCATCTGATAATTATGATGCTTGGAACAATTGCTATGTCATTGGGCTCCTCAATTAGTGAAATTAAATTAAATGACTGAGAACCAAGCAAGATTTTGTGCCACAATTGAATTTGAACTGTTATATAGTGTAAATAAAGTTAGATTTTATGTACTTAGAAATTAATAGTTTTATACTGTTATTGTTTAGATGAACATTAAACTAACTAAATGGACAATTTTACTCAAAATAAATCCGCTGCAAAATTCTACCCATCGCGTCAGTTGGGCAAAATTTTCATTTATAATCAATACGCTCGCTACATGTCATAGTGACATAGTAGTATGCTCGTGCTTTTGATTTTGTACCATTTTAATGACACTCTCTCTTCAACCTATTGCAGTCCACTGCTGGACATAGGTCTCCCCCATTTTGCGCCAGACATCCCGGTCCTCCGCTTCTCTCATCCAGCTTTCACAAGTCGTCGGTCCATCGGGCCGGAGGGCGTTCTACGCTACGCTTGCCGAGACGCGGTCTCCACTCCAGAACTCTGCTCCAACGGCCATCGGTTCTGCGACATACAATGACACGTTATATTAAGTCAAATATAATATGAGTCAACGTATAATTAGTTTATTGTTGTCTAAGTGTTATATATATTTTACTTTTAGTTTTTTAGGTACAGTTTTATTTATGTGATAAGTAAACAGGGTGGAGGAGGCTTGATATATTTATACTAGCTGTTGCCCGCGACTTTTTCTCATATTTTTATGTTCATTATAATTTTTTATTATAATTACATCTCCATCTATAAAGTGTGCATTCAGAATTTCAAGTATCTTCAAAAACAAACTTCAAAGAGAGTAAGCGCAAAGATGACTGAAGCTTGTAAACAGGTATGATAATGATGTTCAATGATTTTTTGTCAATACATAGTATAAAAAATACAGATGGAGTCTCGCTAACAACAGAAGTGTGTCAAAATACTACCAGTTGTTGTTTAGAAAACCATAATTATTAAATCATTTGGCGTGTATCTGTGAACGTAGCCATAGAATTTTAATATTTTTTTTGCACAATTTTACAACATAGGCCATGGTCTTTTTTAGATTTTATTTCTTAACATAATCTATGGCTCTGTTGACAGATGCACGGCACATGTCTTAATATTTTATGGTTTTCCATACAAAATCTGGCCGAATTTGGACACACTTTATGTTAGCTAGATTTCGGCTGTATAATTATACGTCCATTTCAGTCTCACTCATCACTTCATTAGCCCATAACGTCCCAAAGCAAAACACAGGCCGTCCCTTACAACATTGTAACCCACCGAGCGAGCTCGATGCGGATTCGGGGGTGACACATCATGTCTTTTGGTAAATATATTCATCTTTAAAAACAAACCTCATAAATTAAATATGTAGGCATTTCTTGTATTATTTAGCTTAGTAATAATAAATATATCAATTTCATTTATTTAAAGTGCAGGATGGATTAATAGACTGCAGTTAAATGGATATATTTTTATTTTTATTTGACAGGCACGAAATGCTGTCGGCCATTTTGTGACGTCATTCATTTTGTAAA
>PQWD01000269.1:74459-129037 GCA_019425675.1 Leucinodes orbonalis
CAAAAAACCTTAATAAAACTACATTTGTGATCGAAACAACTAAGATCGAACCAACATACCTGGATTTTTATATTTCTCAAACCCATTACAATATAAATAATTGCATTTGAGTAGTTGAATAGTAGGTTATTGTTACGGCTTTCTCCATATTGCAGAAGGCCTGCGCTTGCAGTTGCCATTACAGCTTATCATATGATTTTTTGTCTATTTGTTTATTCAGCTTTGATACTTAAGTTAATAAATAAATAAAAAATCCATGACATTCACACAGGCCATCTAGCCCCAAGTTAAGCGTGAAGCCGTTTTTTGGTACTCAACGCGGTATAAACTACTTATAGGGTCTTCAAGTTAACTGTACAAATGAATGTATCTCACCTGAACTTAATAATAACATTTTGTTTGGTCTGTATGTCTAACTATACCTAAACCAAAAATGGCCGACCAGCGTGACGCTCGCATTGATAAAAAATATTTGTTACATAATTTAAACCATAATTTTGGTTCTCGAAATACTTTGGCGTTATTGTCTTACCGGAAAATTTATATTATATTGATGGGCCCAATTTAAAAAATGTCAAGTAGCCTATTAATTGTACTCTTATTTTGTAAATTACTGTTTATGTATTTATGTAAAGTTTTTTTTTGTTATATTAACCATGCTCGTATATAATCAAAAACAATAGATTTTCTAGTATTTGCCCACAGAATTCCTAAACAGGATGGCAAGCGCGTCTTAAGTGCGACAATGTAAGCTCAACGAGACATACATGCTGACCAGTACGCTCTTGAGACGAGCAGAGCACGAATAATTAGAAGAAATTACCGTTTTATGCCAATGCCATCCTGTGCAATGGACATGCATATCGCAAGGAATCAGTAATTTAACCAAAGAACTCCTAAGACTCTAATAGGTAAGAACCAAAAAGAAATTGCTACCACTGGACTGCCTAAAAGCTATGCCTATGCGGCTATATCCAGTCTAATTGTATATTCGGAGTCTGTGGTGGCTAAATCCGGCCTAATAGGTTAAAAAAAATAAGAAACTATGATTTTTTTATTTATTTTTATCTACGTTAGTTTTATTATTAATATATGACGAATTAAGAATTCTTTTGTTGAAATTAAATTATTTCCATGATGTGCAATATACTTATCGAAATATCTTCCGTATTTGTAGATAATTAAATACTAGAAATAATCATATACTTTCACCCTTTTTTTTTGCCCCAAACCACTGTATAACGATCAAATTATTTTCTTAATGGAATTTTCGTTATTAAACTACGCCTTTACAGTTTCTTTAGAAGTTTCTTCACCGAACAAAAGACGAGTAGTCTACATCTTCTCATCAGGCTCTTAATCTTAATCCTCTCCCTTAATGTGCGGACTGTTTGTCAAAAACGAAAAAATATGGCATTTTTTTTTCAAAAATCCACCCCCCAACTCTTCAAATAGGGGAGGAAGTATCATATCCGATTTTTCGCAGTTTTGAGGTAGATTTTATTGAAACTTGGTATGTTGATAGTAGGTAACCTAGAAAGGTTTTAGCTACTTTTTGTCCCGTTTTCGTAAATTATATTAATATATGTATATATATGTTTTTTGGAAATAGACCCCAAAACCTTAAAGTGTGGGGGGAAGCCATGATAGTTATATATATCCACAAAATTGACCCCGAAACCTTTTAAATTGGGGGAGGGGGGGAGGGAGGGGATCCGTTTTTAGAAATGGACTCCAAAACTTTTAAACTTGGGCGGGGGATTCCTATGTATAGTGATATATATGAATACATAATTTTCTTTAGAAGTTTAAACAGTTTACAAGGTAGAAAGCTAAAAATTAGTATGATGGCTATTTGTCATCCATACTAATATTATAAATGTGAAAGTATCTCTGTCTGTCTGTTTGTCTGTCTATTTGTGTCCTCGGGTGTTCCGCAGGGATTGTATTTGGGCCCCCATCTCTTTGTAATTTTCATTAACGATCTAATTGATCGTTTATCTTGACCTTCCTTACTTTACGCAGATGATTTAAAAATATATACAAACGTTACGGACATATGTAGTTGTAATATGCTCCAAAGGGACCTGAACGCTGTATCCGATTGGTGTCTTGCCAACCACATGACTAAATGTAAATAAAAAGCTGCTTATATCATTTACTGAAAAAAGAACCGGCTAACCTTTCAGTACAATGTGCATGGTCAAACGTTAGGCAGAAGGGCGCTTGTAAGGGATCTGGGCGTATTCTTTGACGAACTTTTAACGTTTCGCCCACACTATGACCACATTTTGACAAAAAGTCGCAAATTATTAGATTTCTTAATGAGAGCAACTAAATCATTTCGAAATCCTCGCAGCATCTTGTGCCTGTTTTTCAGCCTGGTGAGAAGTGTTTTACAGTACGGTTGTCCGATTGTCTCTATACTATAGTGTCCATGTTAGTAATTTAGAAAAGATACAAAAAAATTTAAAGTACGTCTCTTTTAAATACAACTTTGGTCTTCACTAAAAACTATAGTGAGAATTAAAATATTTTAATATATAACGTTGAAGGCTCGTCGTAAACGATATGACTTGCTTTGTTTGCATAAAATAGCCCATTCTACTATAGATTCACCAAATCTTATATCCTCAATTAGCATAAATACTCTGTAGACAGGTCAAGACACCAAGCACTTTATACAGACTTTTAAAAACAACACGTCTTTCTATAATCCCCTGGTTAGAATGTGTCGTACGTATAACGAGGTGGTTCGTAGTTGGGGTTGCATGGATATCTTTAATTATAATTTTGCTCAGTTCAAAAGATTAACTTCAGATTTGATAAAGGCTAGTGATATGACCTCGGCTCCACCAAACTAGTCCAAATAATATGGAAATTTTATTGAATAAGTTGTATTACCTTGTTTTTGTTATTTTTATTAATTTATGTATATGTAACTCTGTCTGCTGCAGAAGATTTAGTGTATCATGATGTGTACACTATTTATAGATTGCTGTCTAGATTTATTAAATGTATTTTTTTATCTATGTCTGTATGACAGTAATCTGTCAGTGTACCAAAGATAAATACATAAATAAATCCTCACCGGGTACCTTTATGTCTCGGGAACCTCTTTAGGACTGTTACTCAAATTTGGCATATCGTTGCGACCATTTCACGACTATTTTTTGGAACCTAAACCAATTTAATATACTTTACCGTTTGAGCGCATCAGAGGTGACGATTACAGCGTGACGTTCACGATTGTGTGTGAAGTCGTCCAATCCGCTCTGGGCCCGCGTGGACGACTAAGGCCTAATCACCCTATACGGTTAGGCTCGTGCCCCTCGGTGGGGACGTTTAATGAGCTGATGATGACGTTCAAGCTGTAATCCTCACCAACCTATCGCTATAACTCCAAAACTAAAGTTCGACTATTTTTGTACCTTGTGCAACTATTTTCGTATATTTCAGAATAATTTTTTAGCGTTGTCAAAATTCGTTTTCATTGAGATTAATTCAAATATGAGGATTCATCATCATCATCATCATTACAGCCTAATTATGTCCACTGCTGAACGAAGGCCTCCCCTAATGATTTCCACGCGGACCGATCCCTTGCAGTTGACATCCATCTGCTACCCGCCACCTTAACCAGATCATCCGTCCATCTGGTTAGGGGTCGGCCTACGCTTCGCTTTCCGTTACGTGGACGCCACTCGAGAACCTTTCCGCCCCATCGCCATCGGTTCTACGCACTATGTGCCCGCCCACTGCCACTTCAACTTGCTAATCCTCTGGGCTATGTCGGTCACCCTAGTTCTCCTACGGATATCCTCGTTTCGGATTTTATCGCGTAGGGAGACACCTAACATAGCCCTCTCCATAGCACGCTGAGCAACCTTGAGTCTATTCAAGAGGCCCTTGGTGAGCGACCACGTTTCGCTTCCGTATGTCATAACTGGCAACACACACTGGTCAAAGACCTTCGTCTTGAGACACTGAGGTATTTTGACGAAAAGATCTGCCTTAACTTCCCGAACGCTGCCCATCCTAATTGAATTCGACGAGAAACCTCCTTCTCCTAATTTATGAGGATTACAGCTTGACAATCACACCACGCACAATGCTGTTGTTGACGTTGACGACTTTCATCCTAAGATTGTAGCCGGGACCGATGGCTTAACGTGCCAAACGAACCACGGAAACATCTTCTTTTCAGACAATCAGGTGATTCAGCCTGCAACCAAACTGGGAAAAGTCGCATAAAGTGAGTTTTCACTATACGGTTTTCTCGCGAGATTTTACTAGGTGATAGACTCGTTACTGAGTCGTCGAGGTAGGTACCACCGCAGTGCCAGATATCGTCCACTAGGTGGTAGACTCGGTACTGTGTCGTCGAGGTAGGTACCGCCGCAGTGCCAGATATCGTCCACTAGGTGGTAGACTCGGTACTGAGTCGTCGAGGTAGGTACCACTGCAGTGCCAGATATCGTCCACTAGGTGGTAGACTCGTACTGAGTCGTCGAGGTAGTACCACCGCAGGGCCAGACATCGTCCACTAGGTGGTAGACTCGATACTGAGTCATCGAGGCAGGTACCACCGCAGTGCCAGATATCGTCCACTAGGTGGTAGACTCGATACTGACTCGTCGAGTAGGTACCACCGCAGTGCCAGATATCGTCCACTAGGTGGTAGACTCGGTACTGTGTCGTCGAGGTAGGTACCGCCCAGTGCCAGATATCGTCCACTAGGTGGTAACTCGGTACTGAGTCGTCGAGGTAGGTTCCACCGCAATGCCAGATATCGTCCACTAGGTGATAGACTCGGTACTGAGTCGTCGAGGTAGGTACCACTGCAGTGCCAGATATCGTCCACTAGGTGGTAGACTCGGTACTGAGTCGTCGAGGTAGGTACCACCGCAGGGCCAGACATCGTCCACTAGGTGGTAGACTCGATACTGAGTCGTCGAGGTAGGTACCACCGCAGTGCCAGATATCGTCCACTAGGTGGTAGACTCGATACTGAGTCGTCGAGGTAGGTACCACCGCAGTGCCAGATATCGTCCACTAGGTGGTAGACTCGGTACTGAGTCGTCGAGGTAGGTACCACCGCAGTGCCAGATATAATTCCGTGAAATAAGAGTGCTATGCATTTTGTGAATTTTTCTTCGTTGCAAATATATTCTTAATTTATACTAAAAGGTTAAATACTATTTAAAATAAATATTGAGTAAACTAATAAAAACTAAGAAACCTATAAAACGTAAAAAAGGTGTCCCAGATCGTTGTCTCTAGTCTGTGACATAGTACCCATAAGGCTGGCAACATTCCCGCGTTGTATAGCCAAACTTAAACGTTGACCAAGAAAGGCACCTACTCGCCTGTCGCCTGTATATTCGTTGCAAATATTAAATTTAGTAGAAATAGAAGTACATTTGTAAGATAGAATCCCCTCAAATACCTATTTCTTTTATTCCCTATTTGTAATGTGGTGGCAACTAAACTATGAACATTTCAATCATAGAGTTTTTTAGGTTCATCATATGGACAGACAAATAATCACCGGATTTTCGTTACTATGGTCCCGTGTCGTGAAGCGACAAATGAGAAGACCAATAATAGGGTTATGGAATTTAATATAAAAGACCTAATACAAATTAACTAAACGTGGATGGGAATGAGTGGAGGTGTAAAGTGAGAGGTATGTATGATGAAGGTGTATAGTGTGGTAGCTTGAATCTTCCTTGTTCGTCTTCTACAGCTTAGGATGCACCGGTAAACCGCAGGGATGAGCACGATGGCACGGGCAGTGAGTTTGAGGCGCCGTGGAGGGCTTGATTCCACAGAGCCGCGTAGTATTAGGGCGCTTCCAGGGATTCACTGGCACCTGGTGCGCGTCAGCTCCGGCGATAGGACACCCGAAGCTCCAATAGTTTGGCTTCTCACGTAACAGCCTCGGCAGCAGCAGCGGCAGCAGCGATTTGTGGAATGTAAATGAGAGTTTGGTTTAGTATGCGAGTCGCGTAAGCAAGACTTCGTAAGGTCTCTCCCGGTAAGAATTTCGAGATATTTTCCCGAAAAGAAACCAAAGAATCACAAGAGAATCACAAAATATCACAGTAGGTAACACAGCAAGAAACTTGGTGAAAGAAAAATAAGAGTATCTGATGAGAGAATCAAAGAATGGAATCCATCCAAAAGAATCTGGTGAAAAGCCCGTACAGTAGCCAAAGGCCCTATTTATATCGCACCCTTGACAACCATCGAATTTGAAATGATTTCTATTTAGATTCGAAATTAATAAGATTTTAACGTAGGTCGTATAGCAAAAATAAGGAATTTAAGAGTAAATTGAGCGTTGCTAAGATACGCCATAAATGTAAATAAACATGTCAAATAAAGGTACAACTTAATTTAAAACCCAAATAAGGTGAAAATAATAATAAATTTAATGGAAAACGAAGGAAAAATGCTAAGGATGAATGCCACGTGTCCGGTACGTATAAGTACTCCCGATATAAGTAATTGAGGCTCAAAGGATCGAATGTAAATACTTAATTATATGCGTTGTTCGCAGGCTTATAATGGTTATTGTGTAAAACGCGAGAAGTCAACGCATAAAAGTAAAGAAAATTACACGAAAGGTTCGGAAAGATAATAAAAGAGATGAAAATGCATAGTGAATCTAAGTGAAAATAATGAAGATGATAATGTAAATCTATATTGTAAAATGAAATAAAAGGTAGTAGTATGCATTCTCTACACCCTTCACAGATTCCCAATACAGAGATGGGCAAGCGCGTTTTTAAGTGCGACAAATGTAAGCTCAACGAGCATACACTGGCTGCCAGTTTACGCTCTGTGAGACGAGTCAAGACGCACGAATATTAGAAGAAATTACCGTTTTTTCCAAAATGCCATCCTGTGCAGTTGTAACATGCCATCATCGCAATGAATCAGTAAATTTACCAAGAAATATAACAACTTTTCACAGGTAAGAACCGAAAAGAAATTGCGACCCTGGGGCTGCCTATAAACTTGGCGGCTTGTCCAGTCTAATTGTATATTCGGATGTCTGTGGTCCCGTTATTAGTTTAGGTATAAACAATTGTATTACTACAGCTAGCATCCATCATTATGGATGACAGGTACATGACAGTGTTGACGGAATAAGATTCAACACCTACCTACGACCAGGCGTTTCCTTCAACACTTTTTGCTTCACCTTCGTTTCCTACAAATATCACGGATAGTATCACTGACTGACCAACACGTGAGTGAAATATTCTACATTATATAATTATAAAGCACGCATGAACAGGTATGTAGGTACATACAGAACAAACACATATGTTATGTTCTTTTCATTTTGGCTCCAAATTGTGTATTGTCATAGTTGCTATTACACGTGCATCTTCACCATTATTTGCCCACACCTCATTTATTTGCACGAGAATCAGTATAAAAAGCACGGTGTTCACTAATGGTGCACACTTCTTACAATTGTGTTAGCAAAATGTTCCGCTTAGCTGCTTGTGTTCTTCTCGTAATCGCCGCCTTCTACGTGGCTGACATCCGTAAGTATCCTTGTATTTTATTCTTGTTGCCAGTTTAATCTTGAAGTTGCCTGCTTATTACCTAATCGGTAAGAATCAACAGAGAAAAGTTCACCACAATAATTTTGATTTATGCCAAGTTGAGATGACAGGTCTTATCTCAATTAGATTTAGGAAATGTTCTGAATATAAAGCACTGATCTCGTTTCTGCTTCACGGTGCTACTATTAGCATTAGCATTATTTTTATTTATTTCGTACAAAGGTTGACAATTTAAAAGTAACAATAAGTACAGGTAGGCTTATCTCTAAAAAGAGATAGATTTTACGGAGTTAAATGAAAGTAAATTATTAATTCTTTACGTAATTCCCACAGACTCTCTACTGGACATAGGTCTCCACAATTTTACTTCAGATATAACGGTCCCTCAATTTTCTCCGCCAACATTCCCTAGTAAACTTTCACAAGTCGCCGGTCCATTTAATTGAACTTGTCATTCATTCTCGTTGTGACCAGCCCACTGTTACTTCAACTTTATGATCCAGCGTGCTATACGGTAGGTAGCATCATTTCTTAATATGTCCCTGAGAGAAACCCTGAGTTTACCGAATGCCGCCCAGCCTGACTGACAGGAGTCTTCTTGATCCTTTCCACTATTTTCTAAAATATTGCTGTTTAAAACAAGTATTTTATGCTTCACGTTTCTTTTAGTGCTTATTAAGTGTTGACATAGGGACAGAAAAAGCGACTTTGTTTTATACTATGTAGTGATATGGTGCTATGAGAGAAGTCAAGAGTGCTTTCAAAAATGTAATTACAACCAAGGAAAAGTTCGTAGGTGTCGATTTCGCTAAAACCCTTTTCATCTATACTGTTTTATGATTTTTATGGGGAGACGACCAAGTAGTGTTTTTTCTCAGTTAGGTCAATTATTAAAATTGAAGGCAGATTGCCCGAAATGAAAGATAATTATGTGTTTCGGAGAGCATCGATCCTGGTCAAAACCTTAGGATAGTATTTTTTTATATCCACTGACATTCACACAGCGCCATCTAGCCCCAAGTTAAGCGTGAAGCCTGTATCATGGGTACTAAACAACGGATAAACATACTTGTATACATTTTTTTTGTAAATACATACATAGAAAACCCAGACCATAACATACAGACATGTCATGCACACAAATGTTTGTACTTGCCCGCATCGAACCCGGAACCCTTGGTGTTGCAGCCGACGTCTCAACCGCATCACCAAATGGGTCGTCAGTATTAGTTAAATAATCACCAATCCGCATTTAGCCCACGTGCGGGTTATGGTCTAATATCATCATGTGGGAAGGCCATAAGTAGTAATACTTAATCAAAAAATACTCGAAACAGCAAAGAAACGTTGAATTGTGCAAAATCTGGCAAAAAAGAGATCGTTTATTGAAACAAATGTTAATTCTTTCGACAAGGTTCACTGCTTAATTTTGTAGGAGTGTATTTAAACAAGTGAAATGCCAATTCAAATAAAGTATTATTCAATGTTTAGTATATAATTATGCACAATCGTTTCTATTTACCCACATGCAGATGTTAGCACTTAGTTTTATATTATACTTTGAAAATGATATATACATTTTCTAAACAATGAAAACAAAAGAATGTCAAATTTCGTGGATCCTCCACGATTAACAAGTAGCGTTGTATGGTACATAATTATTATGAACAAGTGCTCATTTTGAAATTATTATTGAATATTTTGTGGTGTATCTGTGCCATTAGAGGGGCAGATCCTAAATTTGGTGTGGGCAAGATATATTTGCCCCCCCCCTTGATGAGTGACGTCATGAATGACGCAAGAAGACGAAATGAATTACCTACGATAAAAATATTTGACACTAAATTTTTTGCAAAATGCAAACTTCTCATTGTTATTTTCTTAAAAAAAAAACAAATGTTGTAGTTAGGTACTTTAGTATTGCCAGATACGTGTTAGCCGGTTTTTTATTATTCATTGCTAGACTAGATGAATTCTTATTATCTACATTTGCATTAACCGATCTTTGAGAGACGAGGCCTTCTTGACACGAGACCTTATGCGGCACCCCATGTCACCCCGCATTTGATCTGTGTTCATAAATTATATTATTAATTTACCAACCAATTACCTACAAACATTCTAGCCACAATTGGAGAACTTCAAAAAGAAGCAATATTTTAACTAGTTTTAATGTTTGACGACCTATTTGGTGTTGCGGTTAAGAGGTCGGCCGCAATACCAAGGGTTCCGGGTTCGATCCCCGGGCAGTACAAACATTTGTGTGCATGAACATGTCTGTTTGTAATGGTCTGGGTGTTTTCTATGTATTATATGTATGTATTTACAAAAAAAAATGTATATATGTATGTTTATCCGTTGTTTAGTACCCATAATACAGGCTTAACGCTTAACTTGGCTAGATGGCGCTGTGTGAATGTCAGTAAATATTTATTCATTATTTAATGTAACTACCATTAACCCCGCAAAGTCCTGAGCGAGGGTCGAGCTCCGCTGTCGCCCTTAGGCTCGTTGTGTAAAGTTTTGAGGCAGAGAGACATCTGCGCTCGCCAATTGCTCGGTGCAGCTGTACAGGCAATCTGCGGCCAACAGCGTTTAGTCATTTAGAAAAAACACTACTATGAACCTTCATCGAGCCACCGACGCTAATACGCACTCATGAGAATGAAAAGTGTTTATTCAGTTTAGGTCCCTACAGAACACTTATGAATGTCAAATGAAGCTACCACTTGTTCGGACGGTAATTTTCCACTGAGAAGAATACAGCAAGTAATTATCATTTCTTCACTTAATTATTATTTATTAATTTTCCCAACAGATGCCCAATGTGGTCCCAATGAAGTCCCAGCCTGCCAGCCGTCATATTGCAATCAAGTATGCAACAAGCCCTCGGGCCCTCCCTTCTGCCCGGCGCTCGCCTGCAACACCAAAAATGGATGCAACTGCATTTCAGGTTACAAGCGCGACACAGCCAAGAATAAGTGTGTTCCAGCCAATGAATGCCGTACGTATATTCTTTTTTTCTAGTTTTATAGCTTTTAACCATAGTGCCTGATATCGTCCCGTAAAACAGCAGTGTTTTGCACTTCTGCGTTGGAAGAGGAATGAGGGCACTGTAGCTAGTAAACATCCTGGGTAAGAGATTGTGAGATGTTTCTAACATCTATACATAGTAGCTTTCAACATAGTGTTACGAGCTGCAAGGGCCGGATCTAGGGGGGGGCAGACGGGGGCACGTGCCCCGGGCGGCACGGTCAGGGGGCGGCAAACCGACTAATGGACCACTCATCATTTACCTTACTTGCCCGCGGAATAAATAATAGTACAAGTGCATGGCCATAGAAATACGACTGATAACCGGAGCGCGGAGTAAGGCATGTTACTGAACCATTACATTTTTTTGCATAGTTCTAAATAGGCGCCCGCAGATCACGGTCAGCAGGCGGGTGCAGCTGCGATCTGAGGAATGACGCTGTATACGAAAACTCTCTCGTCGATCTCTATACAGGGCAGCAGTGTATTATTTCAAAGTTACGTAGTTATTTCTCTATGTTAATTGATGCCAACTTAGCTGCTTTAAAGCTATATCATTTTCATGATGGACAGCTACAATTGAAAAAAAAAATAAACAATTAAGCTCCTTTTACTTGCATCAAGCGACCACGTTTTTTAAGAAAATATACAAAATAAATTGGAAATAAAACGCCTTTTTCATCCAGTGTGACTTCGAAAAAGCTGAGGCGAGTAGTCTTATTTCATTATAGAACTTAATTGATTAATATCAATACCAATAATTGATAAATTGTAACTTTTTAATGACATTGCTTTTTTGCCGAGGTTAGGATGGTTATGAAACAGCTTAAGCGTTATTAGACCCCCGCTACGACGGATATACCGCAGAGCTTTTGAAAGTAGGGGGCACGCCAGTGCTTAAGACCCTTCAGAAGCTTTTTAATTCCGGAATCGGTGATGGTGCGACACCAAAGGTGAGGAGCAATGGCGTGGTGGTGTTCTTCTTCAAGAAAGGTGATTAAACCTTTTCCCTCTCTATTCAACCTATCGCAGTCCACTGTTGGACATTGGTCTCATTTTGCGCCAGATATTCCGGTCCTCCGTTTTTCTCATCCAGACTCCACCAGCGACTTTTCGCAAGTTGTCGGTCCATCGGGCCGGAGGGCGTCCTACGTTACGCTTGCCAAGACGCGGTCTCCGCTCCAGAACTCGTCTGCTCCAACGGCCATCGGTTCTGCGACATCATTACCCACTGCCACTTCAGTTCGCTAATCTGGCGAACTATGCCGGTAATTTTAGTTCTTTTGCGGATAACATCATTTCTGATTTTATGTATAAGAGTCTCCCAACATAGCACGCTCCATCGCTCGTTGAGTAACTTTGAATTTCTGAACCAATCCGCAGTCAGTGTCCATGTCTCATCTGCGTATGTTGGTATGGGTAGGACGTATTTCTCAAAGACTTTTGTCCTTAAGCGTTGCGGAATCGTCGACGTGAAGATCTGATGTAACTTGCCTGATGCCGCCCAGCCCAAATGAATCCTCCTACTAGCTTCCCTTCCGAAATTGTGCCGGTCAAGTTTTAGCCCAAGTAAACTTATTCTTGGACAATCTGGAGAAGGACGCCACCGACGCTTATCAGAAACGCTACCGGTCTATAATTCTTCAAGAGAGCTTTATCACCCTTCTTAAAGAACGCTTGTGGACCACGCTTCCAGTGTAGTTCCCAGGTAGATGACGGCATTAAAAGAGCTCACCTAATGTCCTAAGGATGGGTTGTCCACCGGTGTTTAGGAGTTCTGTCGTAATACCGTCATCCCACGGGGCCCTTTCATTTCTCAGTTGCTTCAGTGCTGCACTAATTTCGCTAACGTCAACATCCGGCATATCCTACGTACAATGGTGCCTTAGTAGGGCACGTAGATCTTCGCTGTCTTCGGTCTGTACTGATGAGCGCTCGACAAATCCATAGAATTTCTCAACCTCTTCCAGGATCTGTTGGCGTAATGTGAGTAGTTGGCCATCTGCTATATTAAGCTTCACCAGAATGCTCCTTCCAAGTGGTTTTTGGAAAACTTTGGGCCCCCTGTTCTCCTTAATAAGGTCCTTAATTAACCTTGTATTGAAATAGTAGAATTCTCTGCGAACGAGTTTTCGTATCCGCTTGGAGAGAGCCTAATATTCCGGGTATGATAAGTTAAAGTCAAAATTCATTTATTTAAATTAGGCTTACAAAAAAACAAATTTATTTCTTTGAACTGTTCTTTAAGAGAGTCACGTGGTCTAAGGTTGTAGATAAAAGCTCTTTTTGTAGCACAAATATTGTATCAATGTCGGCAGCCGTACCCCACAACGGTAGACCATACGACATTACATTATAAAAATGACTAAAATAAACTAATCTTGCCGTTTTTACATCTGTTACGAGTTATCTTAGATATTAAAAGCTTATTGAAGAATTAACGACCCATTACGATATTGTGCCACATCTTCAAGTTATTCTCCAGTCATTATGATCCGTCTCGCGCATATGTTTGACGATTTCCAGCCCTCCGAACAAGCCGGGTTCCTCAAAGGCTTCAGCACCATAGACTACATATTACATACGCTGTGGCAGGTTATACAGAAGAGCGGAGAGTATAACTGACCATTATGTTTGGCGTTTGTGGACTATGAGAAAGCCTTCGATTCGATCGAGACTTGGGCTGTGTTTCATTCCCTCCAACGGTGCCTGACTTGACTACTGCTATATCGAATTGTTGAGATGTTTGTACGAGAGCGCTACTATGTCAGGCCGAGTACATGAAGAGCTTACCATTGGCTTATCATTGGCACCGAGGAGTAAGACAAGGAGATGTAATATCTCTGAAACTGATCACAGCTGCGTAAAAAGTTGCAGCTTTGTCCAAATGTCAATCAATTTGAGGACCTATTATATAAATTAGTGAAATAATATAGGATGATAAGGTAAAAATAAATAAAAGGGGCGGGGCGGCATTTCTAAATTTTTGCCCCACCCAAAAAAAGATCCGGCGCTGCGAGCTGGGGGTTCCGGATAAATTATTGCCAAACACGAAGAATAACACGGTAACACACTTTATTAATTAACAATATTAATCACACACACACTAATTACACTTACACTCGTACTAATTATACATTAACGCACGCACTAAAATCCGTAATTAACATGCACACTATAACAACAACACTTTCCGCACACACACGTTATAATCACACGTTAACTCTTCACACTGTTATATCACACTCGACGATCCCTTAGATATCGCTGTATCACTCGCTTCTTCCTTGTAGTCGCAGGTATTTCGCTCTTCGTTCGCTCTTGAGTAGAACACAAGACTCCCGGCGCACCCGTCGGCCCGCCTTATATACCTGTCCGGCCGCTGAGCTCGAAGCGTCGACGTCATTCTACATAGTTCGCGAATTATCTAGAACATACTACACTCTCTGCTATTTGACAATTCGCATGTCAACTCTATGGATGTCTGTGGACTGACGTCACATATAACCGCCATTTTATTGACATTTTAATTACGTCAATTCGTAACACTGCCCCCTTCCAAGAAATGCTCGTCCCGAGCATTATCTCCATAGAAACGCGCTAATCGATCCACATGAACAATCTTGGATGCTCCTCGTGGGTGCTTGCGTATACGGTACGTGACGTCGTTAATTTTGGTTATAACTTGGTACGGTCCATCCCACTTCTGACACCAAATGTTACGAGCTGGGGGTTCCGGATAAATTATTGCCAAACACGAAGAATAACACGGTAACACACTTTATTAATTAACCAATATTAATCACACACAACACTAATTACACTTACACTCGTACTAATTATACAATTAACGCACGCACTAAAATCCGTAATTAACACTGCACACTATAACACAACACTTTCCGCACACACACGTTATAATCACACGTTACTCTTCACACTGTTATACACTCGACGATCCTTAATATCGCTGTAACGCTTCTTCCTTGTAGTCGCAGGTATTCGCTCTTCGTTCGCTCTTGAGTAGAACACAAGACTCCTGGCGTTTTTTTTTTTTTTTTTGAAAGGATTTGTTGTTGGCCGCGATGGCCTTAACGACGTCACCGGATGAAATGGCGAGCCTAGCTCAGCCGATGATTGGCTCCGGTCGCGGCACGAGACCGCTTCCGGATACCTATCGAAGTAGATGACTCCCGGCGCACCCGTCGGCCCGCCTTATATACCTGTCCGGCCGCTGAGCTCGAAGCGTCGACGTCATTCTACATAGTTCGCGAATTATCTAGAACATACTACACTCTTTGCTATTTGACAATTCGCATGTCATACTCTATGGATTGTCTGTGGACTGACGTCACATATTAGCCGCCATTTTAATGACATTTTAATTACGTCAATTCGTAACAATAGTTATCATTATCATCATCAGCTTATCAAATGTCCTCACCGAGGGGCACGAGCCTACCTGTATAGGCCTGAGGGAAAATTTAATTAAATATTTAATTTTCTTAACGTTTTTTAAATCGAAACTTTTTTAGTCAAATAGCAAAAAATTGAACCAATATAGATTCGGCAAGTCTGTCTGTCTATCTGTCCGTATGTCACACTCTTTTTTATCTAATTTGACCGGACTATAGATAGATCGCGAGACTCATGATTTAATTTCGATATTTTCGATACAACGGCTTTTTGCAATGGCGTATCAGATAGTTTTATTTCACAATCGCGTGCGTCACAAATTCGAAACTACCTAACGTCTGTTAGGTAACCATTTTTTAATATGATGATGATGTTAGGATTGACCACCCATCGGGTGTAATGGTCGCGACATCGACTACAACACCAAGGGTTCCGGGTTCGATCCCCGGGCATTACAAACATTTGTGTGCATGAACATGTCTGTTTGTATTGGTCTGGGTGTTTTCTATGTATTGCAAAAAAAAGTACTTAAGTTGTATGTTTATCCGTTGTTTAGTACCCATATAACAGGCTAAATGCTTAATTTGAGACCAGATGGCGCTGTGTGTGTGTCAGTAGATATTTGTTTATTGAACAGTTATTGTTTGTCCACAGCCAAATCTTAATTCCTGTACCAGCAAGATTACCCGGCCAGCGATTGGATCAACAACCTCTAACTATATCTAAATATTTTTATAATAAGTAACAATAAAATTTTTAATACAGTACATACATTGGTGGTTTTCATATCCTCAACTCTAGATTAATAAGTTCTCCTATCTACTTACTCGATAATTCAAATACTGCCTTTTTATGGTTCTGTACCAAATGGCAAAAACAGATGTCTTATAATTTCGTCATCTCTGTCATTCTGTGTGTATGTCCATGCTCTTTCTTCGAACTTTAAGAACTATACTGTTCGAAACTTTTTTAAGTATACGAGTTTATTATGTGAACTACATGAGGATTTTATTAACAACATAGTTTAGGGAATCTTAAATATTTATTTGAGATTCCCCATACTTTAAACTGAAACTCAAAAATATTTTTTCATTAAACCCACACGTGTAAGGTATCAATATACCTGATGTATGATATTGAGTTTTTAATATCATTTTTTATTGTAAAGATAGCGCGAGAGACACTTTCAAAGTGTTAAAATGTGTCCTCTAACTAACCTGCATTAACTGCTCAGATTGAAAAGACATAAATTGTAGGTCGTCTGCATAAAGATGGTAATAGTGTTTATGCAATTGATGTAGCTGTATATAGCGTTAACGATTATCGTCCTAAAATGGAGCCCTGTGGTAGACCCCAGATAACTGGTAATTTAACAAAGCTACAAATGACACACACAGTGAATGTAATCAGCTATTGTCATTATCGAGCTTTTACATACTGATTACGATCTAACAAGTAATATCAAACTATTTCAAAGCTTACTAAACTTTGTTAGTAACACTGCATGTGATTATGGTATCGAACGCACGCGAGTAATCCAACAGTTAAATTATACCTTCACCAATATCCGTGGCTGCCAATATTTCATTGAATAGACCTATAAGAGCTGTTGTTGTGCTATGCGATATTCGGAAACCAGACTGTTTGTGCAGTAAAATATTTTTTAATTAATTATGTTTAAGTCATCGGCGTCAGTGGCTCAATGGTGTGGACTGTCGCCTTCCTACCCCAAGGGCTGAGGTTCAAATTCCGACACGTACGAATGTTTTCAAATTTTCGAAAATATATGTACGTTATCCGACGCTCTTACGGTGAAGGAAAACATGTGAGGAAACCTTCATGCACGCCTGCGAAGAGATACGAAGGTTGTGCGTGAAGTCGTCCAACCTGCACTGGGCCCGCGTGGACGACGAAGGCCTAATCATCCAACACGGGTAGGCTCGTGCCCCTCGGTGGGGACGTTTAATGAGCTGATGATGAAGTCATCGATTAATGTTATTTCTTTCTTTCAGAATAGAAAGATATCAACTAAAACAATTTTTCACGGAATAAATACGTAAATTATAACGTATTTTACGATTTTAGTCTGTCTCCCCTTTCTGCTAGGAACGCTGAGGCTTCGAGGGACAACACTAGCTTACTATGCCCTTGCGAATCTTGCAAACGATACGGGTGAAGCTGAAGTTTTCACCAAGTTCGAGTCATCATCATCAGCTCATTTATACGTTCCCACCGAAGCCTACCCGTAATTTGCTAGTTTTTCCAAAATAATACTATCTATAATACGTCCTAAAAAATTTCAGGATCTTTTAATCAGCATTCAGACATCAGAATCGCTGATTGCTCCTGTTAATAAACACTGATTTCTGAAAGAGTGATGAATAAAACTTGCTATCTTATTGCTCGTCTCCTAATTAAAGTTCTAGAGCGTTAAGTACACCGATTTTTAAAATTATGGCATTTTAAAGATTTTGTATGAAAAAAAGCGCTGTTCTTTTTTATGGCAAGTAGTTTTCAATTGTGCAGGCGTTATTTTTGATAGTAGTTTTAATAACTTAGGCATTGTACAGAGTTACTATCAGAAATAGTGATTTACCGAACGAAAAAAAACTACTGACTACTTAGATGTCGTTCAGACCAAATTTCGTTGAGTTTTCATGGTAACGTAACGTACATATATTTCAATCCCATTACTTTACTAGTTAGACATTTTACCAATTTGGATTGTCTCGCGCGAATCTTTATTTACTTTTGCCATTAAACCTATGCTTTGCGTGTTATATGCTATGCTTATGTATGTTTGGTATCAATGTTTATTAGGTCTCTAAAGATATGAATTTGAAGGTGTCTAGTAGGTACACGATGCTACAGGTATTAGTTTTTTTTTTTTTCGAACTGACTACTGCTGTTGGCCGCAGATGGCCTTTACAGCTTCACCGGGCAAGTGGCGAGCGCAGATGGCTCTCAGCCTTAAATTTACTTAACGAGCTAAGGGCGTCCCGAACGGGACTCGAACCCGGCGTTGCGGGGGGGCTTGGTAGCCTAACATATGTTTGGGAGAAAAGCGGCCCGGCACATGCCGGTTACGCAAATAGGGACTGTGCGAACCTACAGGGACACGCGACGATGGCCCAAAGGTATTAGTGGGTAATCGTCTCGTTCATGAACTTTGTCCATGACAAATATGAATTTTTATACTGCCCGATGGCCGACGACTTGCGAAAGGACTGGTGGAGGCTGGATGAGAAAAGCGGAGGACCGGGATATCAGGCGCAAAATGGGGGAACCTATGTCCAGCAGTGGACTGCGATAGGTTGAAGAGATACAGCCCTGTGAATGTGATTGATAGAATTAATGTATAATAAACACAAACCATAATTAATCTTATTTTTTACTTTTTTTATTTTTGCTATAGTGTTATAATAACAAATTTTATTTAACCTGGCAACGTTGTAGTCGACGTCTATGGTTTAAAGACCCTCCTCCCCAGGTACAGCTAAAGCTGGCTGCAAATAAAAAGAATAATATTAAAACACTATCTGTATCCGGTGTATAGGCCTTAGTCGACCACGCGGGCCCTGTGCGGGTTGGCCGACATCAAACGAAAGAAAGAAAACATTTATCACGCACAACCTTTAAAGAATACTAACTGCATAATTTTTCCTCGACGCATTTCAGCTTGTTAGCATCGTACTTGTAGCCTCTCGTACACCGGCAACCGCCTGGTACGCACGCGTGAGGGCAAGCCAATGGATCGAGAGGTTTCAAGCACTCCTGGTTGCAGTAAGACGGCTTGCAGCCGATCACAGCGTTGATATCACCGCATTTGGCAAGACCTTCAGCGTCACCTGTACGAATACATCGATACAATAAACTCTGCGGATTCAGTGGCGTGCACGGAGATTATGAATAGGGTATGCTAAGTGAGTTACACTAATCCAGTGGCGTGCACAGATATTGTGAGTAGGGTATACAAAGTGACTGACACTAATCGCAAAAAAACATAAATAATTTACTTTTTGGCAAATTGAGTGCTGTTGATGACAGCAGATCGCCAAGGTTTCATCAGACGACCCATTTGGTGTTTGCGGTTGAGAGTTCGACTGCAACAATGTTTGTACTGTCCGGTTCGATCCCGAGCAGTACAAACATTTGTGTGCTTGAACATGTCTGTTTGTAATGGTCTGGGTATTTTCTATGTATAATATGTATGTTATTACAAAAACATATTAAATTATTCCCACTTATTCGCTCATTTTCCCTTACAGATTTGAAATCATAAATAAATAATATAATAAATAAATAATTTATATCCACTGCCATTCAGAAAATCCATTGAATTAGAAAGAGCACAAAGAGCCGTCATTAAAGTAATTAAGCGACTACCCTATAGATTCCCCACTGTTGACCTCTACCAAAATTTAAGGTATTGACTGTTAGGAAGTTATTTATATATCGATGCTTGCGTAGATATCACCGCTTCAAAGTACCTGCTTCCTACCTGTAACAAGAGAACAGTTAAGCTGCCTCTACCAAAAGTAAACACAACGTTTGCGCGAAAAAGCTATGAGTACTGTTCACCAATGATTTATAATAAACTTTTTAACAATATAAATATCGTTAATAAACTTAACAACTTTGAGTTTAAAAAGTTACTTACACTAAAACTTAATGAACTTGACTATGATGCAATTGAAGGCCTATTTATTAGGTTTTCTTAACAATATATATGGCTAACATAATACACATTTACGCACACATACATATGTACACAACATAATACATCTTTACGCACACATACATATGTACACAACATAATACATCTTTACGCACACATACATACCTACATACCACACAATACACTTTACACACAAATACATACACGACACAATACACACGCACTTGCACAACCACGCATATAAACTAATTAACACACTTCCATACACCAAACTTTTATATGTATAATAATTACACTGTAATAATATAAGAATTCAATCTTTAGATAACATACACAGTTTGGCAAATGGATGTAAATATGTCTATTCTAAATCCTTATGTTAGTATAAATATTTTCAATAGTTTGGGAAGTCTGAGGCCTGTAGCACAGTGTAAACTAACACAGGTCTCAGAGATCATTATTTATTGTTGTACAATGTAAAATATTATCAAATAAAGATTTATTATTATTATATTATTATCACACAGCGCCATCTAGCCCCAAATTAAGCGTGAAGCCTGTATTATGGTACTAAATAACAGATAAACATACTTATGTACATTTTTTTGTAAATACATACGTATTATACATAGAAAACACCAGACCATTACAAACAGACATCTTCATGCACACGAATGTTTGTACTGCCGTGGATCGAACCCGGAACCCTTGGTGTTGCAGTCGACCTCTCAACCGCAACACCAAATGGGTCGTCGAAATGTCATAAAATTATGCATTGAAACTTTGACCTTAACGCGTTATAAAAAAGTACAAAGTCAAAAGCACGAGCACACTACAATGTCACTATGACATGTAGCGAGCAACGTGATTATGAATGAAAATTCTGCCCAACTAACGCGATGGGCAAACTTTTGCCGCGAACACTTTTTGAGTGAGATTGTGCATCTAGTTTTTTTATTGTTAATTTAAGATTATAATTAAACAACATCTTTGAAATATACTTACATATGACATCTGACACAAAAATGGCAGCGAACACAAAAAGTACACAAGCGAATACGCGGAGCATCTTGAAGCCTCGATGTGAATCGTTTAAGTGATAATTAAACGTCGTGCTTTATACGGCAATGTACCCATACCTCCATACTAATATAATATGAAAGAAATTCTGTCTGTTTGTTACTCTTTCACATCCAAACGGCTATGGGATTTTGATGAAATTTAATATGGTGATAGATGGTAAACTGGAAACGGACAAAGACTACCTGTTGCCTCTTTCTAGGCCCCCACTTCTACAAAATGAGGGGTGGAAGTTTGTAGAATTTTGGTGCAAGGAGCATACCGCAATTTTCAAGGTCGACACTTAAAATTGGTATGTGGATATTTTGTCACTAACAAAAAAATTGCATCGTATCTTTTTAGGAAATCGGTCCTAAAAAGCCTTAAAATTAGGGGTGAATTATTATGCATTTAAAGTAGGTAGCTAAAATCGATGAAAATTGGAAAAACGGGTAATATTATCTACAGTAGCATTAAATAATTTTCAAGATAGGGGAACGTGTTACGCCGAATTTAATGCGAGCGAAGCCGCATGCGAAAGCTTGTATTGAAATATATGAAAAAGCTATAAAACTGTGCAAATACGCCTTTTCCAGACTTCCAAAATGGCTCTTAACATCGACGTTCTGTCAATAACACTTGAATATACACCGCGTTTTTAACGTCAATGTGTGAAAAGTAATTCTACAGAAAAATTAAATATTCGGAATAATGAGTACTAAAGTAACTTTGACCTCGACTAAGTACGCTTAATACATATTATTCACCTTTTTTATTGATTTAATGATTTTTTGCTTAGGTTTAACTTTTTATCGCCTCAGTTGTAGTCATTTTTGTTGGGTGTAAATCAGCACATTAAATTATCCTTGGATAAACAATAAAATAACTACATGCACAATCTCACTCAGTGTCCGCGGCAAAAGTCTGCCCATCGCGTCAGTTGGGCAGAATTTTCATTCATAATCACGTCGCTCGCAGTAGCGATATATAAATCATTTTGATTCCTGCGAGTAAGTATATCGCAGGAATCAAAATGAATTTATTTTACGATCTAAATACAATAATATTCTGTTTATATAAAGGTAGATACGCCATCCGTGCCTCAATATTGAACCGCCGAAGAGTTTGTACTCTTTTGTTTGGGTAAATGTGTTCGAAATTCAAAATGTGTATGTGTGCTGTGTGCGTTACCCTAGCAGGAAAGTATGTCCTAGAGTGATATGAGTGGTACCAATGTTTTGTGCTCAATTTACTATATATGTGCGCCAAATATTATATATGTGCATCCAGCCGTTTTGGAATAAATCGAAAAAACAGTTCCTGCTAGGGTAACGTTTTTCTAGCAGGAAAATTTTTAACAAAACATCGGAGAGAAAATAATTAGTCCGTTAGAAAGCTTATGTTTGTGCATGAATGTGCGCCAAAAATTATATATGTGCGCCTTCAGGTTTTTGAAATATTCAACTTTTTAATCTTCCTGCTAGGGTAACGTTTTACAAAATCGCATATCTCGAAAACTATTGCATGTGCGTTTATGAAAAAAAATGCATAAATAGCTCTTACATGTGCCAATATGTGCCGGAATTTTGAACAAGAAAAAAACTTAGATTTTAAGTTATAGCGATTTTTTAAGAAATTAGAAAAAAAATGTAGCCTCTTTATAAAAAGACCGATAAGCTCATAAAAAATGCATTTGATCCGTCTTGAGACGCATTATGTGCAGCAAGTTTCAATAGTGCACATTCATTAGTTGTTGAGTAATATGAGAAAAACTAAACAAAAACCTATCATGAGTTTGACGTTCACATACAAGAAACTGGTTCAATCTAAGATGAGCGAGTGTAAACCATGATTATGTGCATATTGTCAACTAAATTGTGAAAATTTTCAGCTTAAAATGTTCCGTATTTAAAAAGATATAAAAAAAAATCAATAATAAAATACCGTCGATTATCCGACCACATTGGAATGACTACTAAAACGACGGTTCGATATGTATCGATAGCCTTCTTAAATTTACACATCAACCTATTGACACGTCTTGTGCCTAAGTACAGTAAAATAAAAAAGTGATACTTATTAATTTTAGAAAACAATATTTCCATATTTTTATAAATTTCATAAAAATGCATTGGGTAGTACAAATGGAAATAATAAAGAATGTATTGAAAAACAATATAAAAAACGAAATTTTAGTGTGAGAATGTGCTTTAAAGTTATTATGCTTAGTTAATTATGTTCGTTTTTTTCTTCTCACATAAACTCCACACGACTTGCACAATTATTTTAGTACTTCACTTCATTCTTTTTTGTAGAGTTGAGGTATTATTGATCACCGTCACACAATAAAACTCTATAATAATTTGAAGATAAGCGTGACACCATGTTAAAGTAAAAGTAACCATCAATGGACTATGTATTAACTCTGGCCGCGCGCACCAGCTATGACATAATACGTATTGCTTGTAGCAAAAAGGACAGGTAACTGAGGTATTAATTAGAGGGAGACAGATATGTAAACAGTACTCCATCTTGAATAATGCAAAGGGCTTTTTACTACAATTGCACGTGTTGGCTTCTGAAAATTATAAAGTTATGTTCATACAGTTTTAATTGGGAACAACACGGTCGGTTGTATTTTGTTTTATATAAAAAAATATTAATCATATCAATCGTGTAAGTTTTGTAAGAAATTTGTGTAGAGGTCAGAGACCTATGTCCAGCAGTGGACTGCAATAGGTTGAAGAGAGACCCACGTCAATGTAACTGAGGCAAGGAAGTAGTTTGTTGTCAATAAAAGTAGGTTCTATAAAATCTATCTATAAAGTAGCTAAGTTGGCAACACTGTGCGATATGCCGGACAGTGCAATAGCGAGCTAGTCTATGTGACGTGCATAACAGTCATCACATCACACTCTGCAGATCGCATAATGAAATAAGAAATTGCAAATTATTCCTGAGACAAATATTATTTTATAAATGACTAAATTACTCTGTGCTTTATTGTGATTACTATGCTCATTGACTGGAAAATGAATGTGATTTTAGGTAATACTGATTTGATAATACCAAAGTATATATTTGAAACTATTTCTGTGTACATTTTTAGGTAGGTATATTATATGTGATTCAGTGCCTTAATTAAATAAAATAAAATATATATAAATATTTTAATTCTCACATCCAAAGGTTATTATAAGAAATAACATGCATGCATTTCAATATTACGAGTATATTTAAGTGTTACTTTTTTGTTTCTATAAATTGGTTTTAATTAAAAAATAATGTGATTTTAGTTATTTTTTTTACTTCACTGGGTCTCCACAAACCTAAATAATTTCTGTACGAGATTTAATAGTTATAACATATTAATATTTTTTTAAAAGGCTATTCAAAATAATTATATTAAAAAGTTAATTTTGTACGAAATTTAAACATAAGTTACAATAGTAATATTTGCATGAACCCAAATTTACCAAAAAACTTTCTAACGCGACTGTACGACGGCTACAGAGGTATTAAGCGTTCATTACCGAAGGCCATCGATACATATCGAACCGTCGCTTTTTAGTAGTCATTCCAATTTGGTCGGATAATCGACCGTATTTTATTTGATTTTTGTTTATATCTTTTTAAATACGGAACATTTTAAGCTGAAAATTTTCACAATATTAGTTGACAATATGCACATAATCATGGTTTACACTCGCTCATCTTAGATTGAACCAGTTTCTTGTATGTGAACGTCAAACTCATGATAGGTTTTTTGTTTAGTTTTTCTCATATTACTCAACAACTAATGAATGTGCACTATTGAAACTTGCTGCACATAATCTGCGTCTCAAGACGGATCAAATGCATTTTTTATGAGCTTATCGGTCTTTTTATAAAGAGGCTACATTTTTTTTCTAATTTCTTAAAAAATCGCTATAACTTAAAATCTAAGTTTTTTTCTTGTTCAAAATTCCGGCACATATTGGCACATGTAAGAGCTATTTATGCATTTTTTTCATAAACGCACATGCAATAGTTTTCGAGATATGCGATTTTGTAAAACGTTACCCTAGCAGGAAGATTAAAAAGTTGAATATTTCAAAAACCTGAAGGCGCACATATATATTTTTGGCGCACATTCATGCACAAACATAAGCTTTCTAACGGACTAATTATTTTCTCTCCGATGTTTTGTTAAAAATTTTCCTGCTAGAAAAACGTTACCCTAGCAGGAACTGTTTTTTTCGATTTATTCCAAAACGGCTGGATGCACATATAATATTTGGCGCACATATATAGTAAATTGAGCACAAAACATTGGTACCACTCATATCACTCTAGGACATACTTTCCTGCTAGGGTAACGCACACATGTGTGCTGTCGCTGCATACGAAACACTTTTTTCGATTGTTTTGTGAGCATATCACGAATCAATACTTTTTGACATCATTGTCTAAATATAACAATCTTACCTACGTATGTGTCACGGGCAATGGCACGGGGTAATTTGTAGTTAATTAATCATCTTCAACTGTAAAGCATAGTTGTTTTTCTGGAACTTTACCGTTTATAGATTGCTTTTTTTTTTGTTGAAAATTATGTAATTGATAAAGTAGCCTAATGCCGACTCGGGTACTTATCGTAGTGTATCATGTGATGTATGTTATAGATCTAAGATGAATAAATAACTACTGGCATACACACAGCGCCATCTGGTCCAGACTAAGCAGCCTGTAATATGGGTACTAAACTAAACAAAGAATAACATCAGTGTTGCCACCTTAGCCCTTTTGTAGCTAGATCTAGCACTTTTCTAGATGAACTCCTTTTCAACGATTTAGCCCGACAAGAGCATCTACTCTTATTCACTGTCTTGAAAATGTTAGCAATCATATGAAGTTTTCGACCGTGCTAACAAGTACTTTTTTGCTAGTTCATCGGTCACGAATGACTTTTTTTTAGACAAGCTAAAAAAACGGCTTCATGACGTTCCAAAAAGCTCTTTTCCTAAACTCAGGTGGCCACTAATAAACATAGGTATTTATTGTTTATGGTACTTACTTACATACGGCAAAATAACATTTTGAAATTTTGTGTGTCACAATGTAGACGAGACTTTTTTTTGGCAGGTAACTGATGTAGTAAGAAAACTTCGGCGGCTTTTAATTTGGAAAAATCTTTTTTATTTAGAAAAATAAAGAACTTTACCGCCCCGCGCATTGCGTGACCTGAGCTTTAACGTGACTCAGCAAACAGAATGACGAAAATAAAAAATGATAATATCAATATTACAAATACTTCAATTTTGTGTATAGATAAACGAATGAACCGACAAGTTTTATTTTATTAAATTCACCCAATTTACGGAATATACGTCAAAATAAGAATTTTTATAATTTTGTGTCATCTGAAATGGCTACACTGATTTGAATGGGACTTTTTGGCAGGTAGCTGATGTGATAAGGAAAAACTTAGGGCACTTTTTTTTTCGAAATATCTTTTTATTTTAACAATAAATTTTAGATTTTACTGTAGGAGAACATCTTATACCGCGAGGAAAACAGCTAGTCTACCATAAAACATAACGAATGAGTGAAAAAAATTACTATTAATACACCATACCAATTACCACATTTTAAAGTAGGCAAAGCAAATAAAACACAAAAGTACTTTGTACAAATCACAATTTATTTATTTATATACAATGCGACTACCGTCGCAACCTACGCTATGCTATAGGAAACAGTTCATAGTGATGACACGCCGACAAATACGTTAGTTATAACAAAATACTCGATACACGTCTAGGTATACTTGGTGGTAGACTCGGTACTGAGTCGTCTAGGTAGGTACCACCGCAGTGCCAGATATCGTCCACTAGGTGGTAGACTCGGTACTGAGTCGTCTAGGTAGGTACCACCGCAGTGCCAGATATCGTCCACTAGGTGGTAGACTCGGTACTGAGTCGTCTAGGTAGTACCACGCAGTGCCAGATATCGTCCACTAGGTGGTAGACTCGGTACTGAGTCGTTAGGTGGTACCACCGCAGTGTCAGATATCGTCACTAGGTGGTAGACTCGGTACTGAGTCGTCTAGGTAGGTACCACCGCAGTGCCAGATATCGTCCACTAGGTGGTAGACTCGGCACTGAGTCGTCTAGGTAGGTACCACCGCAGTGCCAGATATCGTCCCGTGAAATACGAGGATTTTGCACGTCTGTGTTTCGGGATGAGGGCACTGTAGCTAGTATAACCGGGTATGAGAGACCTTACAACTGTCATCTCGCAGGTCGGACGCGGGGCAGTGTTTGCGGAAAATCAAACAGTTACTGTTATTAGTTTCTACCAACAATGCATCTGTCATGGTCAGGCGTATCCTTTACCACCCGGTGACCGAACAAACGTCCCGTTCACTATATGACATAAAAAAGTCATTTGACACGTTACTCGTATAACAATGACATATCGTACATTAAAAAAAACTGTCAATCTGTTAGTTGCATATTTCATTATGTCACATCAAATCGGCACTCATTCATCAATACCGCCCAAGACGTTTATATTCATACTTGTATAGATTTTATTGTCTCTCATACGAAAAGTGTTATGTAACATTTCGAAATTAGGAAAAAAAAAGAATAAGTAGTAACAAATTGAATTTGTATAGATATTTATCTCTTCTAAAAAGTAGTCAAAATTCACTTGTGCAATATAAAAATTTTGTAATGCAAAAACTAATATAGTCATTGATATAGAGATCCAAGAATGAATAATTTATAATACACAACTTGAAATTACAGCAGCTTTACATTTAAAATATATAAATAAACAATTCAATTCATTTATGCATACGGTGGAATTAGCAGTTCTGAAAATATGAGAATAACTGAAAACTGCATATAAACAACATAAAGATACCATTTTTAATGAGTTCAAAAAACGTCTGCTCAATAGCTGTGTCGAATAAAGTCAGTATTTTAAAATTAAACAATACATAAAAAATAAGACATGTGAAGATAATTTCACCGAAAATGTGCTATTCTTAACATGGTATTCAACCATCGAAATACGATACACTTAAAAGTAGAACACATCCATAGAATACTTCTCAATTTTTAGAATACCAGTAGAATACATTCCATTTTAGATGAACAATAAACTAACTTGATGCACAATCACGAAGAAACGGCAACCAAAAAATGACCGAACCCACTAAACATATTGTTATATTAATAACATAAAATTATTCATTGCAATTTTCACCTTAACGCGTCATTAAAAGGGCGCAAAATTAAAAGCACGAGCACACTACTATGTCACTGTGACATGTAGCGAACGACGTGATTACGAATGAAAATTCTGCTCAACTGACGGGACGGGAAGAATATTGCCGCGGACACATTTTGAGTGACACTGTGCATCTAAGTAGTTTATTGTTTATATAAGGATACCAATAAGAGCGTCGGTGGCTCAGTGATGTGGACTGTCGCCTTCCTACCGGGAGGGCTGAGGTTCCAATCCAGACACGTACCGTATTATCGAATTTTCGAAAAATATATGTACGTTATCCGACGCTCTTACGGTGAAGGAAAACATCGTGAGGAAACCTTAATGCACGCCTGCGAAGAGATTCGAAGGTTGTGTGTGAAGTCGTCCAATCCGCACTGGGCCCGCGTGGACGACTAAGGCCTAATCACCCTATACGGGTAGGCTCTTGCCCCTCGGTGGGGACGTTTAATGAGCTGATGATGATGATGATGATATCATAGAATACTCCCTATTACATATAGATCGGCGTGATCACTGAGCGTACCTACAGTCAAAAACAATAAACGTAATACCCATACATACACGTTACATTCGTATCGCATTCAATACTGCTTCCGACTGCACATATGACTATTACTTATAAGGAAAATAACTTATCCATCATTTCTCACCGTAAAACGAAATGTTACCACGGAAATTGGGACACACAAACATTGAGACACATTCGAACTTATTTCAACTGTGGGCTGAAACAATGTCCTTGTCGGTTTCGGGGTTAATTTGGGTTTGTTGTAATAAATTTCGTAATAATGACATAAGTGACAAATCGGGCTTTACTCAGTTTGCTCGACTATATAGACGATTAGCATCGAATGTGCGAAACGTTATTTCATCTTTCGCACTGGTCCACCACAAGATTTCCCAATGCAAGAGATGGGGCGAGCGCGTTTAAAGTAAGGCAAATGTAAACTCAACGAGCATACACTGGCTGCCAGTTTACGCTCTGTGAGACGAGTCAAGACGCACGAATGTTAGAAGAAATTACCGTTTTTTTCCAAAATGCCATCCTGTGCAATTGTAACATGTCATCATCGCAATTAATCAGTAAATTTACCAAGTAATAGAATAACTTTTTACAGGTAAGAACCGAAAAGAAATTGCGATACTGGGACTGCCTATAAATTTGGCGGCTCGTCCAGTCTAATTGTATATTCGGATGTCTATGGGTCTCACCAACGAACATTCAATTTGATGTTAATAATAGACAGCCTATATATGTAATATGTAAACTAAAAATACAACAACAATAGTATTTGTTAGGATGACTACGGTCCAATCTACATTTGGTCAAACTTACAAAATATGGTTTAAATAGCGGTCTGTCTTATTTTCATTATATATTCATAATTCAACATATTTGAAAAAATACGATAAGTTTTTCCTGTAAAAATATAAGTGAGTTTTAACTATAACAAATGTTAAAATAACACTTAATTAGCCCAGTTATGAATTGGACCAATGATGAATAGAATCAACCGTGAACTGGACCAAACGAGAATTAGACCAATGATGTATTGAACCAATCGTGAATTGGACCATATTGCGCCTTAACGGTATTAATACATACAATTTGTGAAATATCTCAGCACTTAGACAATAACGAAAAATAATATTTATAATTGTTACAATATTAGGACACAAACGTGCGCGCCTCGGTATCGGTTAAGAGGTGAGATTGGATTTATCATAATTATATTATCAATAATATAAGCACTTATTTTGAAGTAATTCTATTAATTAATATCGTCAGACACTCCACCTAGCCCCAAACTAAGAATTAATAATGAAAAAATATATGTAGCAGCCATCTAGTTAAGCCATCAAACTGGACGCTTAGCCCGTTCGTTAAACGCCGGCATTCAATTAAATGGCTGAAGAGCAACTAGCCATATTGTTGACCGCAACGTTTAATCAGATAGCTGAACGTTGTTTAGTCATTTATTTTTATTTGGAACTTTCATATTTAATAATTATTTGAATAGTTTTTTTTACTTATAATTACATTTATAATAGCACAAAATCAAGAGATAATTCGAAGGTAGTGTGTGAAGTCGTCCAACCCGCACTGGGCCCGCGTGGACGACTAAGACCTAATCACCCTATACGGGTAGGCTCGTGCCCTTCAGTGGGGACGTTTAATGAGCTGATGATGATGATAAAGAGATAATTCACTGTTTACGCCGCTGGCGCCATATTAATTTGATGACTACTAGCGCTGCAGTGGTGAAAAGCAGAACTAAATTTGAATCACTTGGCTGAGCCATGATCAGTCATTTCGAAAGGGCTAACTTTCAATACGCCAAGTTGTTAAACGTTGAGTGATTTTAGTTTAATCAACTATCGGCCTATGCATACAGTTGGATGCCGGCGTTTAACGAACTAGCCATCTGGTTAACTAATTTAACCGGATGGCTGTTACATATATAATATATAATGCATTATGATTACCAAGCAACAGATTAACATACTAACTTTTTTTGTAAATACATACATATTATAAATAGAAACAACCAAACCATAACAAACAGACATGTTCATGCACACAAACGTATGCACTGCCCGGGGATCAAACCTTGGTGTAGTGGTCGTCTTAACCGTGACACCAAGTGATCCGTCGGATATATAACTACAAAGCTCACCTCTCAACGCCGTGGTCACCAAGGCATTCAACCTTTACCCATACTGGATCAACACAATATCCAACCAAAACACCGTGGAATAAGGATCAAATTATCTAACCATAACTCGGTTAATAAGACTCACCTACCTCGGGGCTTACAGCCATCTCTTAGAACATTATTATTTTAATGATACATCACCATAAGTAATATTAAAAAAATACCGTTTTAAGTGATGGCGATAACCCCTTATTAACACTGCTACTACAAGATATCAACGTTCTTCTTTTCAACCTATCGCAGTCCACTTGATAGGTTGAAAAGAAGTGACAGATCCCAACTATGTTCTTTTTTCTTCCTCTTTTCAACCTATCGCAGTCTTTGTCGAGAAATGGAGTGGGAGTCTTCTCGGACAACCAGGTGATACAGCCAGCAATGGTCTAACTAAACTTGGAATCGGATAAAGCGATTTTTCGTCGCGGGATTCCAACCCACCATGGATGCAGTTAGGTGTGAATGTTCATGAATAATTATTTTATATTTAAAGCAAAAAATAGTTACAATCTTTTATATGGTAATTATAAATAAATAAATGACCTCGGATGACCTGGTTAAGGTGGCGGGCAGCAGATGGATGTCAACTGCTAAGGATCGGCGAGGAAATCATTAGGGGAGGCCTTCGTTCAGCAGTGGACATTTTAGGCTGTAATGATGATGATTAAATAAATAAATAATAATAAAATTATTGAATGACAGACTTAGATTAACTAAATGGGATATCTTGTAGCAATTAATGTATCCATACACTAATGTTAAAGCTAGCCTAACCGCTCATTAGGATGTCATCATATCGTTCACCGAGGATGTGTTCACTGCAGTGCCCTTCAGCAGGTCGTTTATGTCTCGCCTGAAGATCGACAGGTTCTGTGTAAACCTGTTATGTAAATAAGGAAATTGGTTAATAATTAATTAATTAACTAGGTGGTAAACATACACAGGCTACCTTAACATTGATTAGTAATGTTAAAATATTTAAATTTTACTAAATAACCGGTAATAGTTTAACTTTATAGAAATGTACAGATCTCGCCAAACTTTACGGCCGCTCTGAATATAGTCACAAGTGCTTACTGCTCAGGCATAGTCAAGGACGTAATCAATAAAATGTATTTTATTAGGAATTTTGTAAACTGCCTGCGCAATACAGAAAATGTTTGGCGTGACCTATAGTTATTTAACCTCTAGTTGCAGTAGTCAGGTTGTTAGTTCGGTTGACCGGACTACTGCAACTTTTTAGTTGCAATAGTTCGGTTCGAACTGAGCACCGGACTGTTGCTACTTATTTAGTAGTAACAGTTCGGTTAATAATAAGTTAAGTTAAAGTTTTCTTTACTTGCATGTATTTTCCCCATTAACTCGTATATATTATATAATTCAATAATAGATTATGTATGGATGCATGGCGGTCTTCAGGTTAAAACACTCCCAATTTGCACGCCATGAGGTTATACATAATAAATACACACACAGCGCCATCTAGCCCCAAGTTAAGAGAGAAACCTGTATCATGGGTACTAAACAACGGATAAACATACTTAAATATATACATATTATACATAGAAAACACCAAGACCATTACAAACAAACATGTTCATGCACACAAATGTTTGTACTGCCCGGGGATCGAACCCGGAACCCTCGGTGTTGCAGCCGACGTCTCAACCGCAACACTGGGTCGTCGATAGTAAAGGTTTTTATGTTAGAAAATGTTTACAAACATGTTCCAACGGCAATATGGGAACACCAGTAGACTCCAAGCATAAAACCAGTTGCATTACCTGTCCCTATTCTTAGTCAGCAGATTGGGTTCCACACCGGCCATCAAACCCGCGAACCACTGCGCCAACTGCGGCTGCTTGTCCCTGGGCTGTTGGGCGATCAGCTCGCCCCGGATTCTGGCGAACTGCTCCTCGTTCAGAAGTACCAGACCGAGGAGCGGACGAGACATGGACCATTGATTGCAGCAGTCTTCGAACATTATCACGTTTAATACCTGCAAGTAAAACATATATTGGATATAAAAACAATGAATGTAATAATAATATTTAATCAATTATTATAATAAATATCCACTGACATTCTCACAGCGCCATCTAGCTCCAAGATAAGCGTGAAGCCTGTAGTATGGGTACTAAACAACGGATAAATGTACTTATATACATTTTATTTTTATAGACATACTTATATATTTTATTTGTAATACATATTATACATAGAAAACACCCAGACCATTACAAACAGACATGTTCACGCACACAAATGTTTGTACTGTCCAGGGATCGAACCCGGAACCCTTGGTGTTGCAGCCGACGTCTCAACCGCAACACCAAATGGGTCGTCGTAATATACACAAAAAAAAAATTCAATATTACAAACAGACACTCCCATTTCATTTATATTATGTATAGATAAAATAAAAACCATCTTACCGTCGCCAACAACTGTTGCATAATTTCGGGCCTCTGTTGTAACACTTGTATGAACATGTTGTCGGGCGTCGGCCGCGGATTCGACTTGTTGCTTGCTGCGAACAAATGTACATTTTATCAAATTAACCCGGGAAACTATGTTCATCACCATCATCAGCTCATTACATGTCCCCACCGAGGGGCACGAGCCTACCCGTATGGGGTGTATAGACCTTAGTCAAATTCAAACTCATAATTGCTTTATTCAAATAAATCATTAAATGACACTTTTGAATCGTCAAAAAAAGAAGTTATTTTTAATGAATCTACCACCGGTTCGGAGAGTTGTTATCTAGACGTCCACGCGGGCCCAGTGCGGGTTGGACGACTTCACGCACAACCTTTGAATCTCTTCGCAAGGGTGCGCAGGTTTCCTCACGATGTTTTCCTTCACCGTAAGAGCGTCAGATAACGTACATATAATTCCCAATTTGAAAACACATTGGTATGTGGCGGGCGACATTATTTATCTAAATAAATAAAAATATTTGGCCGTCCCAAGACAGTATTCAAAGTGGGAGTGTGTTTAGGCGTTTCTCGATGACGTCCCTGAAAAACCCGAAAGTGGGTTAAATATGTGTAATTCAAATATACAATTAATTGATTTATTTATTTAAACTTGGTACACAGACAGATTACGGTCATACAGACATAGATACAAACATTCATTTTTCGTAAATCTAGACAGCAATCTATAAATAGTGTACACATCATGATACACTGAAACCTTCTGCAGCAGACAGAGTTACATATACATAAATTGATAAAAATAACAAAAACAAGGTAATACAACTCAGTCAAAAACATTTTCATATTATTTGAACTAGTTTGGTGGAGCCGAGGTCATATCACTAGCCTTTATCAAATCTGAAGTTAATCTTTTGAACTGAGCAAAATTAGAATTAAAGATATCCATGCAACCCCACCAGAAACCACCTCGTTATACGTACGACACATTCTAACCAGGGGATTATAGAAACACGTGTTGTTTTCAAAAGTCTGTATTGAGAAAGTGCTTTGGTGTCTTGATCTGTACAGAGTATTAATGCTAATTGAGAATACAGTAGAACGCCGATTATCCGAATTAATTGGGACCGGGGTCGATTATTTCGGGAAAACGAAGCGTAGGCCGACCCCCAATCAGATGGTCTGATGATCTGGTTAAGGTGGCAGGTAGCAGATGGATGTCAACTGCAAGGGATCGGTCCGCGTGGAAATCATTAGGGGAGGCCTTCGTTCAACAGTGGACTTTCTAGGTTGTAATGATGATGATGATGATGGGGTCGATTCGGATAATCGAAAACTCGGATAATCGGACAAAGACTGGTAATAAAGAAAAACGCACTGTCACACAACGAATAAACTTTATTAAGTTTACAAACACAGCTCTACAATAACGCTCACTTGAACATCTCGATCAGATAAAGTTGCAACACTATCAGGCCTTGTCAAAAATACAAAGTGTAAAAATTCACAATCATAATAGAGGCTTTGGACCGATTCGGATAATTGGCGATTCGATTAATCGACGTGCGGATAATCGGCGTTCTACTGTATAAGATTTGGTGAATAAATATATACTTACATTTCTGTACCAATTGCTTAAATAAGTATGTGACTATATGATCTAGTGTCGCACAGCATCCTGTGCATACGCTCGTATCTGTGAATCACATATACAATAACAAATTAAAGATATTCTTTTAGCTCTGCAAACCAGCCGACGATTTGCCTGTATAAGTGATATCCACTGGGAAATATTGGTAGCATGCTTGGACGTCATCATCATCATTACAGCCCAATTATGTCCACTGCTGAACGAAGGCCTCCGCTAATAATTTCCACGCAGACCGATCCCTTGCAGTTGACATCCATCTGCTACCCGCCACCTTAACCAGATCATCCGTCCATCTGGTTGGGGGTCGGCCTACGCTTCGCTTTCCGTTACGCGGACGCCACTCGAGAACCTTTCCGCCCCATCGGCCATCGGATCTACGCACTATGTGCCCTGCCCACTGCCACTTCAACTTGCTAATCCTCTGGGCTAGTGGTCCCTAGTTCTCCTACGGATGTCATCGTAACTTGGACGTATAAAGAAATAAAAGTGTGTCAAAACTCAGGTCGTTTTGTATAGAAAACCACAATATTAAGACATTTGCGCGCGCATCTGTCAACGGAGCCATAGATTATGTTAAAGCTTTTTTTTAGATTAGTTAGAGCAATCACGCACGCGTATTTGTAAATACAAAGTGTGTACAAAGAGGAGAGAAAAAACAAACTTTTGTAGTATCATTTACAAGTCCATCGCTCTGCCAACTGAGCTATCGAATAACATTACTTTTAAATTTGAAATTATTTACAAAAAAATTGGCCGAGCGCGAGTCGGACTCGCCCGTGGAGGGTTCCGCAGCAGCAAGTAATATAAAATAAATCATCATCATCATTTTTCAAGACCTACACATTGATACCCCACACGTGTGGGTATGATGCATAAAAAATTCGAGTTTCAGTTCAAGGTATGGCGAACCCTAAAATATATTAATTTTTCTACAAGTTTCATGTCGAAATCTTATAGCGGTTCACAGAACACGTCATAATTATACTTAGGATTACATACGGACGGACGGACGGACAGACGGACAGACACACAAACTTGACGAATCTATAAGGGTTCCATTTTTGTCATTTGGCTACGGAACCCTAAAAAGGAGTTTGCATATTTATCATCCACCTCCCTGGACGTTATAAAATATTTGACTCAATCTATTACTCACCAAGAGCCGTGAGCCCTTCCGATATTGAAGACAGTATATATAGTGTCGCCTCCGGCTGTAGAGACGCCAGGAAGGGCATGTGGTCCTGCGCTAACCTCTCCAATAACACGTAGTACGTTTGTGACAATTTCGGATAGTCCTGCGATGTGGAAATATTAAAATAATGATAAATAAATATCTACTGACATTCACACAGCGCCATCTAGCCCCAAGTTAAGCGTAGAGCCTGTATTATGGGTACTAAACAACGGATAAACATACTTATATATTTTTGTAAATACATACATATACATAGAAAACACCCAGACCAATACAAACAGCCATGTTCATGCACACAAATGTTTGTACTGCCCGGGGATCGAACCCGGAACCTTTGGTGTAGCAGCCCTCGTCTCGACCATTACACCAAATGGGTCGTCATATTGATTTAATAAAACCTCTTAAATACTTATAGAAATTCGCACAGCGACATATATCGTCGTCGTGCCAGATATCGTCCCGTCAAATAAGAGTGTTATGCACTTCTGTGTTTCGGTATGAGGGCACTGTAGCCAGTGAAATTACCGGGTATAAGAGACCTAACATCTGTTGTCTCGGGTGACGGGCGCAGAGCGGTATTGACGGGGAATAATAACTGTCTATAAGTTTCTGGTATCCTTCGATGCCGCTTTGTCATGGTTAGGCGTATCTCTTACCATCAGGTGAGCATCCTGACCGCCCTGTTCATTTAGTAACATAAAAAAATAGCCGCGGGCACTTATTGAGTGGGATTGTGTTATTTTATTTATAATTTATTTATTACATACTTTATTGCACTTTTAAAAACAGAAATATCTATTTAATAATATCAAGTTAGTTTATTTAAGCGGGTAGCCCACTGATGTCGACTGCTAGGTATTGGTTTGCAAAGGTCATAGGAAGGGCCTTCGCTCAGCAGTCGACTTTTAGATCGCAATGATAAAGCGTGCATGACAAAAAATAATGCAGCCATCAGACATCTAAGGAATCGGTTCAGTACTCACCAGTAAGTCACTTTGTGGTATACTGAGCAGTAATTTGACGAACATATTTAACGCGTTGTCCAACGCCTCGTCACCGTACAACCTGAAATAATTAACAAATGATGATGAAAATTATTAATATATCGAAACCATTTTGAGTAATATTTTATAGTAAATGTAGCGAGCGACGTGATTATGAATGAAAATTCTGCCCAACTGACGTGATGGGCAGACTATTACCGCGTACTTTTTTTGAGTGAGATTGTGTATCTAGTTGGTTTGTTGTTTATTTATTTGGAAAACGAACAGCATTTTGTAGCACATTTTAACAAAACAGTTAACAAAAACAGTAGCCAAAACAGTTTTCACTAATTAAATAAAACAGAGTGTCGCTTAGAAATTATGTATAACTCTTAATGATAACACCAACAATATCATTGTAACATGAAATAAACTGATAGATATAAACCTCACTCATTTAACAATCTTTAAAACCTAACTAATTCATCATTCTCCTACCCTTATCCCATTACTTGGGGTCGGCGCAGTATGTCTTTTTCTTCCACTCCTCTCTATCAGCGTGTCATTCACAAAACCTCCCTTCACACTCATATCCATCTTACACAATCCATCCATCTTTTCTTTGCCTTCCTCTGTTCACAGCATCCATCCACATGCAGTTCACACTCGCTTTGTCGTGCCATTCAATCCCTCCTCATGACATGTCCATACCAAGCTAACCGAAACCTAACTAATTTATTAACAAAAGTCACTGATATTCTTACTAAAATAGGCCAGCAGAAATGGAGATGGGCTGGACCACAGATTTCCCAATAGAAGAGATGGGGCGAGCCGCGTTTAAAGTGCGACAAATGTAAGCTCAACGAGCATACACTGGCTGCCTGTTTACGCTCTGTAAGACGAGTCAAGACGCAGGAATATTAGAAGAAATTACCGTTTTTTTCCAAAATGCCATCCTGTGCAATTATAACATGTCATCATCGCAATTAATCAGTAAAATTACCAAGTAATTAGAATAACTTTTCACAGGTAAGAACCGAAAAGAAATTGCGAAACTCGGAGTGCCTATAAACTTGCGGCTCGTCCAGTCCAATTGTATATTCGGATGTCTATGGGCTGGACACATGATCAGAGACCCCAGAGAGAAGTGGTGTAAACTGGTCTCTGATTGGTACCCTAGAGACAGCAAGCGAAGCAGAGGACGCCAATTAATAAGATGGGAGGATAACCTCAAATTAACAGCTGGTCACCAATGGAGAAGGGTAGCGCGAGATAGAATCCAGTGGAAGTCATTAGAGGAGGCCTATGCCAAGAGGCACACTGAACTGCGTGACATCTTATGAATAATCAAACTTATTGTACAATGTATAGCTTTGTTGTTCAGAATAAAATAGCTTATTATTATTATAATTTATTAACAAAATATCTATGTGGCAATATTTTGTATTATATTGACTTACAGCTCTTAATATAAAACGGTTGCATGCATAATTAGTTCGGCAAGTGGATTCTGCGAAAGTGTCGCGTGCTCTCAGGTTGGCTCTTGGACATTTGAATATATATTTTTTTATATTATAGCGGGCAAACGAGCAGGCGGCTCATCTGATGGTAAATAACGCCGTCGGCCATGTACACTTGCAATACCAGAGGGCAAAGAAATGCGTTGCCGGCCTTTTAAGTGGGAATACGCTCTCTTCTTAAAGGACGCCAGGTCTAATCGCTCAGGGAATAAGTCAGATGGTAGCTGCTTCCACAGTTATGTCGTCCGAGGCAAGCAATTACGACAAAAACGTACTGTCGAGGACTTCCATTCATCTAGGTGGTGAAGATGAAATTTGCCTCGAAGTACGGTGGTGGAATGTTGCAGCTGGAATGAGTCTGAACAATTCCTCCGAACACTCCCCGTAATATACGCGATAGAAGATGCAAAGTGATGCACATCTCTACGCAAACCTAAAGGATCCAGCCGATCGGAAATATCCGGATCGTTGACAATTCGAGCAGCTCGTCTTTGAATACGGTCAAATGGAAGAAGCTGAAATGAATGAATTGATTTGACTTAGCAGATAGGGCGACTCCACAAAGTAATGTAACTTTATCTAAGTAATGTAACTCACCTGAAAACACCAAAGTTGGCATAGTTCCCGCACAATGCCGCCTTCAGTATGCAGAAACATAACGATATGCCTTTCAGCTTCATCGGGTACATTTGCTTCTTGCTCACGTCTATCGTCAATATCCGGCTGCCTGGAACGAAAATAATATAAATTATAATGAACCATCATCATCAGCCTATAACAGCCCACAGCAGGGCACAGGCCTTCCCGCATAGTCATGGGAAGATTGAGCCGTAACCCACCACGCGGGCCCAATACGAATTGTTTTTTTTATGTTACCATTTTTTTTTGTACGGGACGGTCAAGATTATCATCTGATGGCAAGTGATACGCCTGACCATGACAGAGCGGCATCGAAGGCTCAACAACTGATAGTTATTAACCTCCATCAATGCCGCACTGCGCCCGTCACCCGAGACAACAGATGTTAGGTCTCTTATACCCGGTAATTTCACTAGCTACAGTGCCCTCATCCCGGAACACAAGTGCATAACACTTATGCCGGCAACGCATTTCTTTGCCCTCTGGTATTGCAAGTGTACATGGGCGACGGCGTCATTTACCATCAGATGAACAAAAAAAAACTTACCTATACGACTTTGTACAAAGTGTACCACCTAGTAAACCAGTTCCGCCGTCAGTTTTTGTGTATTCGTGACATGCGTGGCTTGCTATCTTTTCCTATGTGTATTATTTCTATGTTTTTATGTTTTTCTCTAAGTATACGCGTTTCTAGAGCCCCCCATCCTTTTCTATGCGCTTACCTCGCTCTCCCACTATGTATTTGTAACTTGCTCTGAATATGCGTGTGTATTTGTGCTTTCCTGTGTGTGTTTCTATTCACTTTCTCTCTGTGTTGTGTTGTGTTTCTGTTTGTGTTTGTGTCCCCCTCCCTTTTTGCGTATTCGTGACGTGTTGTTATGTATCAGTATGTGTATTGTACCTGCCTCTGTGTGTAATTGTTTCTCCCACTCTCTACATGTGTAACTTTGTATGGCTTAGCTGTTTTGTTACTTATCTCAGGTGAGAAACTAAATATTCGCATCACCTCCACGTTTGTAGCGAAACATCGAAGCCATACATATTTATAGATATGTAGAATTCGTTAAGTTAGTATCGATAAATTTAGGCCGCATGATTCAGAAGCTTGGCTCTACATGAGATGGTATCTTTTTTACAGCTCAATGCTTACGTGGTCATCTTGGCAACATTCAGTGTTGCGGTTGAGATGTCGGCTGCAACACCAAGGATTCCGGGTTCGATCCCCGGGCCGTGCAAACATTTGTGTGCATGAACATGTCTGTTTGTAATGGTCTGGTTATAAGTTATATAAGTTTGTTTATCCGTTGCTTACTACTTTACTTTAACTTTAGGCTAGATGGCGCAGTGTGAATGGCAGCGGATATTTATTATTATTATATACAATATGTATGTTTTTACAAAAAATATATATATAAGTATGTTCATCCGTTGTTTAGTACCCATACTACAGGCTTCCCGCTTAACTTGGGGCTAGATGGCGCCGTGTATGGATATTTATTTATTTATTTAAAGGTTTTTTGGTGGGATGTACTTATTACTTCTACAACTGACCGTAAGCACATATAATGTTGGAGAGCTCCCGGAACAGCAGTATCCCGTTGGGAGAGCTCACGTCGAACTGCAGCCGCTGGTTCCTGTTCTGGGCCAATTCCGCCGTCAGCCTCAGTACCGGAGTGGTGAGGGCCGGTTCCGCGTACCACACCTCGATACCGCGTATCAACACTTTCATGTACACCGGGTATCTGCGGGAGAAAATATAGGAGGTAAACTTAGATCAACTATAAACTAACTTGACGCACAATCACGAAGGAATATCAACCAAAAAATGTAGGAGCCGCATGACACATACGTATGGTTATTGTTATATTTAGAACGTACAATTATTCATAAAATTTTGACTCAGTTAAAAATCAAACGCACAAGCACACAACTAATTTGGTATGACATGTAGCGAGCGACGTGATTATGAATGAAAATATTGCCCAATTGACGCGATGGACAGAGTTTTGCTGCGGACACTTTTCGAGTGAGATTGCGGATAGTTCTTATTATGTTATCAGAGGATATAGATCAATTAGCCTGTAACATCCCACTGCACAGAAATGACCTCAAAGCATACCCCTGAGAAGTTTGATTTTTTTTATAACATTGATATTGTTACGAGCTGGTGGTTCAGGATAAATTATTGCCAAACACGAAGAATAACACGGTAACACACTTTATTAATTAACCACTATAAATTACACACAAAACTAATTACAATTACACTCTCACTAATTAGTCAATTCACGCACACACAATAATCACTGATTAGCACTACACACTGTAATAACAACACTTGATGAGTCCGTATAATTTCCGCACACACACGTAATAATCACTCGTAAACTCTTCACACTCTTATATCACACTTGACGATCCCTTAGATATCGCTGTATCACTCGCTTCTTCCTTGTAGTCGCAGGTATTTCGCTCTTCGTTCGCTCTTGAGTAGAACACAAGACTCCCGGCGCACCCATCGGTCCGCCTTATATACCTGTCCGTTCCGTCCATTCTACATAGTTCGCGAATTATCTAGAACATACTAGACTCTTTGCTATTTGACAATTCGCATGTCATACTCTATGGTGGCCTGACGTCACATATTAGCCGCCATATTTAATGTCATTTCAATTACGTCAAGTCGTAAAAATATGTTATAAAAAAAAAATTAAAAAATAAAACCAAATCAAAATTTATTTATTGTGAATCACAGGTAAAGAGATGTTACATTTAAAAAAATAATATAGAAACACTGTGTCCCGCCTCTCGGGCATACAACAGAAAACAGATGGTCAAATAGCGCATTAGTACATCGGACTCTTATTTCATTTACAATCTCATATTATTATCAAGTAGGTAAGTAAGGTAGGTAGGTATTTTTTGTCAAGTAGGTACGCGTTAATTTCATAATAACATTTTTCTGTTAAAAAAATTATTGAGTTTGCTTTTAAAGGTACATATGTCATCTTCGTTACGAATTGACTGTGGCACTTTATTATATATTCGTGGGGATTGCAGAAAAAACTTTCGACTCATAAGTGTGGACTTATATGCAATAGGGAGGCAAACGATCATGCGGTTCACCTGATGGAAAGTGTTACCGCCGCCCATGGACATTTCCAACAGCTGAGGTCACAGGGATGCGTTGCCGGCCCTTTATATAAAAATACGCTCTCTTTTTTAAGGGGCGCCAGGTCATATCGTTTCCGAAACGTCTCCGATGGCAACTGATTCCACATATTAATCGTACGCGGCAGAAAATGTCGACCAAAACGGACTGTGGAAGACCTCCAAGTATCCAGATGGTGTGGGTGAAATCATTTGATTTTTATTTATATATATTCTTAAATGGCTTTACGTTTGGCCTCAGGCCCCAATTCCGCTAATTTTAAAATTAAAACTTTGCACCCTTTCTTTCCGTTTTACGGTAGTATTTTTATTGGTAACATCATTTGACAGTTAATTCTACGATTAAATTTCTATATTTTTTTAAGAGTGCACAGTTTTACTATGGCAACACAATAACGTATTTCAAAATAAGCGGAATTATCATAACGCTACCAATACTCACATCCAATCAAACAGCATCATGTACGTAGTTTTCGTGTTAAATGCAAACGCCAGCCCTCGGAGATCTCTCGCTAGGCCTATAAGGGTCTTCTTCGCATCTTCGGACGCGAATAACGGACTCTCCGGGGGGCCTAGAAGACCTGTTATACTGTCCATGGCAGCTGAAATGAGAATTTCACAATCAATTCGTATAACCGTAGGCAGTGGCGTGCACAGAGATTTTGAGTAGGGTATGCAAAGTGAGTGACACTAATCGCAAAAGCAATACAGCAGAACGCCGATTATCCGAATCCGACTAAGCCTCTATTATGGTTGTGAATTTTTACACTTTGTATTTTTGACAAGGCCTGATAGTGTTGCAACTTTATCTGATCGAGATGTTCAAGTGAGCGTTATTCTTTAACTGTGTTTGTTAAACTTATGTTTATTTGATGTGTGACAGTTCGTTTTCGTCCGGTTTCGCCCGGACGTACGACTGTTTGGGTGTTTCATCATCATCAGCTCATTAAACGTCCCCACCGAGGGGCACGAGCCTGCCCGTGTAGGATGTACAGGGCTAAGTCGTCCACGCGGGCCCAGTGCGGATTAGCCAACTTCACGCACAACCTTTGAATCTCTTCGCTGGCGTGCGCAGGTTTCCTCACGATGTTTCCCTTCACCGTAAGAGCGTCGGACATATCATTTCGAAAATTGGAAAACACATTGGTACGTATCGGGATTTGAACCTCAGCCCTCCCGGTAGGAGGACTACAGTGCACACCATTGAGCCACCGACGCTCTCACAGTCGTACAATAGTCTCCAACTCACCAGTGATGGGCATCATGAACGCGTGGAACCTCTCCTCGTCTTCGCCCAGTTCCACCATCAGAAGCCTTCCCAAGGCCGTGTACAGCATAGTGCGACACCGCATCTTGCCTTCACCCACGCCGCCTATGCCCAAAAACGGAAAATGCTCGGCCTGTTGACAATAAAATTGTTTTTTCACATAGTAAGTTGTTTATATTTATTTTTCATGTAGGTTCACGAGTTTATTTAGCAAAAGAAAAATTATATCGCTTAGTATGACTTTCTATAATTTCTCATTGATCCAAAGTGGCTAGGCCCGCGTGGACAACTAAGGCCTATACTTCCTTTACGGGTATGTGCTCGTGCCCCTCGGTGTGGGGTATAATGAGCTGATGATGATGACATACATATTATACAGAATCACCCAGACCAATACAAACTGACATGTTCACGCACACAAAAAGTGTGTACTGTCCGGGATCGAACCCGGAACATTACACCGCATGGGGTCAAACGTTCTAACGATGATGGGTGACCACATATAACAAATGTTTTTTTAAGTTTATCAGAGTAATTTATATCTATTCGATAAACATAAATATATGTATATATATATATAGTTTTAGATTTTTTTTATCGTCTATCTAGGCAAAAAGTTCGCCTTTGTGCTGTTGTATTACGGTGCATAGAGTATTTTTACATATAAAATTATTAATAATATGGTGGACAGTCTCTATTTACTCGGTAAGCTGACTTTCAAATGTTCTCGGTTAAGCGCGCGTAATAAAAAAACTTTCACAAGTCAAGTGTAAGAGCCACTAATAAATATAATGTAACTTATTCTCATGTTGATATCTTCAATGAGAAGATAGCTAGTTTCCGTCGTTCCATAAAACTTGTAAAATATATATTTTTTTATTTTCTTTTAAAATATTTCTTTATTGTTCTTATAATAAAGAAACAGACTATTTGTTTAGCACCTGTCTCCAGTAGGTCTTAAGCGTATTACATGTACAATTCATCTTTGGACACTTTAAGAAGGCTAATGTGATACATATAAAATTATTTTGTACCTATGAATTATAAGAAAGTTGTTAGTTCCCTAAATAAATACATAAAGAGTAAATAACTAAGAACCAACGTACCGTATGGTGGGTCAGCATGAGCTGTGTCTCGTCCAACTTGACCAGCTTCCTCACGCACGAGTAGCCGCCGCTGAGGTCGCTCAGTAGTCCTAGTGTCTTGCCGATTATCTGCTCACTACCGCCCCAGTACTTTAGGTTCGTTATACTGTAACAAACCAATATTTCATCGTTCTCAGAGGTATTTTTTTATGTGGTACACAAACGGAATGTAATGTGCAATAGTGACGTTGACGACCCATTTGGTGTAGCGGTTGAGATGTCGACAGCAACACCAAGGGCAGTACAAACATTTGTGTGTATGTCTGTTTGTAATGGTCTGGATGTTTTCTATGTATACTATGTATGTATTTACAAAAAAAGTGTGTTTATCCGTTGTCTTCACGCTTATTTTGGGGCTAGATGGCGCTGTGTGAATGTCAGTGGATGTTTATATTAGTTATTTATTTAATAGTGTACAATTATTCCTTAAATATATAATTTTACATTCATTCTATATATAGTGAACACACACACACACTTTATACGTCCCCACCGAGGGGCAAGAGCTTACCCGTAAAGGGTATAGGCCCTAGTCGTCCACGCGGGCCCAGTGCGGACTGGACGACTTCACGCACAACCTTTGAATATCTCCGCAGGCGTGCGCAGGTTTTCTCACGATGTTTTCCTTCACCGTAAGAGCTTCAGATAAACGTACATATAATTTTGAAAATTGGAAAAGACATTGGTACGTGGCGGGATTTGATCCTGCGCCCTCCAGATCGGAAGACAACAGTATACACCAATAAGCTACCGGCGCTTACCAATATTTAAAATGTTACTTACCATTAGAAACTTGTTAAAGAGATTTGGAATGTGGCAGTTTTTTTTTCAATATGCTATGCCTAAAACAATCAACATTTCACTAAAACAAATTCATCTACCCCGTTTATGTTATTGCAAAGTCAACCAATTTGATTTATTATTATTTGCCCAGGCGTTGTCAAGTTACTTACCAACACATTTTGCAATACATTTTCGAATTTTTCTCACCGTAAAAACCATCCTTGGACTACAATGAAATTTTAAAAAAAATCGAAAAATTTGGTCCAGGCGTTGTTGAGTTATGCGATTTCCAACACATTATGCAATTTAATTAAAAAATTATGGATTATAGATAAAGCAAGATTTCTAGATTATAGAAATATAAAAAAAATATATGACACAATTTATATATGTATAAAAAAGTGTGTTTGTTTAAGTGTTTTTATTTTTTTAAGCGTGTTTGTATGAAGTGAATGTATCTTGCGTGCGTTTGCATTATGTGCATTTGTATTTAATACAGTTTATCTTATGTGTCTTAGTGGATTTACCGGGTATAAGACACCTAACATCTTGTTGTTCGGATTCGGGCGCAGTGCGCATTGATGGAGAATAATAACTGTGTATCAGTTGTTGGTCTCCTTCAATGCGCTCTGTCATGGTCAGGCGTATCACATACCATCAGTTGAGCGTCCTGACCGTCATGTTCACTTCGTAACTTAAACAATGTCTGTCACCCAGTAATTTCACCTATAAAACCGTATACGCGTCTCTGTGTCCATCTGTCTGTCTGCCCGTCCGAGTATCAGTCTGTCTGTCTGTACTCACATCTTCCGCATAAGCACACTGAGCAATTGCGCCTCGTCGCTAAGGCCGAGCACCTCGCTAAGGCGGCGGTACACTTTGCTATTTTTCTGGACCTGCTCGCCCACGTATATCTTGCGGAAGTGCTCAAAGAACGACATCATTGCCAGCTCCAGTTTCTCGCAGCCTCCCTGCGAACGGACATTATATAAATATAAATAAATATGTACCAAACAATGCCTACCAACTAATGGGGGAGGCCTATGTCCAGCAGTGGACTGCGATAGGTTGAATAGAACTAAGGTTCGAAACCGGTTAAAAATAGCGGTTAATACCAGTTTTTATAGGTTTTACTCTAAACTATGAAAAGAACACGAAGGTTTAAAGAATATTTTTATAGCCTAAATAAACCGGTTAATTCGACGAGCAGAGGGTCCCATCTAAATAACGGTTCCTGAAGCGAAACCAAAATGAAAAGGCCATGCTACCAACATTCCCACAGCGCCATTCAGCCCCAAAGAACGAGTTTGTACTAAACAACGGATAGTACATATAGTTCGCGGCAAGTTGAGATAGCAATTTCCTGTGACATTTGTTTTTCTATGCAATTATATAAGAGTAACATTAATTAAATGTCACTTCATTTGTCACGTACGCCGCAGAACCGATGGCCGTTAGAGCAGATGACTTCTGGAGTGTAGACCGCGTCTTGGCAAGCGTAGCGTAGGACGCCCGACCGATGAACCGACGACTTGCGAAAAGTCGCTGGTAGAAGCTGGATGAGAAGACCGGGATATCTGGCGTAAGCCCCAGGTTAGTGTCAAGCAAAAATCAAAAAATACATTTAAGTAATTTCTTGTGTTGGTTTTGTGTTGGCTCATTTGTTGTTTTTAATTGTTTAATTTTATTACGCATTCGGGTGTTCTTTTCTATACAATTTTTATTTGTGAGGACCTAAAATTCGCTACCTGTTGTTATATGTGTATAGTTTTGTGTTTCGTTGCTGTTGGTCCTCGTATGAAATAAATAAATATATTTTCTGGGCAAGGTCGCTCCGACTTGGAGCTCGTCTCGTCCAGTAGGATAGTCTGTGCTCAAGAGCAAGCTAGTCATGAATAAAAAACAAAAAAAAACTCACAGCGGCCAATCTCGAGTCAGTAAGGTCCATGAGCTGTAGCACGCGACAGACGAGCTCGCCGTCCATCGCGTCGTCCTCGTCGCACGTGTTGACGGACGCGCGACCGCCTATCGCCGCGCCTATTATATACACCAGCCATGTCAGCTGACCTGTCAATTGAAAATACAAAATTCAATGCCTTTTTAACCGACTTCAAAAAAAGGTAGTCCTCAGTTTGACCTGTTAGTAATCGATTTAACTGACTTCAAAAAAGGAGGTATTCGGTGCGACCTGTTAGTAATCGCGGCGCCTGTTATGTACACCAGCCATGTCAGCTGACCTGTTCATCAAAATTAAAATTTAATTTATTGCCTTTTTAGCTGACTTCAAAAAAAGGAGGTTATCAGTGTGAACCAAAGCGGTCTAGAGTAACCCTTTGACCGGCAATGACGCCTTCAGGCGCCAGACACAATAGACTTTCTATTGTGACTGGATACTCGGCGTTCAATCGGTTAAGCAGTTCCTGGGGTAACTCTGCAGTCTTTCGGGTCCCTAAATCTCAGGTTTAGACCTGGAGAACAGCACCTAGATCCTAAAACCACTCACCCTGAAGCACCAGCGTCTGATGCACATTGGTTTCGACGCTATACGCGGCCGCCGCCCGGTCGAAGTGAGCCACCAACAACTGGCACGTCTTCCCGTATTCACACCGACCGATCACCGACACCTGTTCCAGTTGCTGCTGGACGGTGCCTGTGTCTTCTAGCGGGTCTTCTAGACCATCTCTGTGAGAAAAAAACATCTGAATGATTACTGGAATCAAACTGAATTGTCGCGCTTAGGTTTTTTATGAAAATGATAAATATGTCAAAAAAAGATAAACAAGTAAGTAGGTAAAGAGATTCGGTGGCTCAACGGTGTGGAGTGTTGCTCACCGATTTCGAGGGTGCAGGTTCAAACCCCGCCACGTACCAATATTCTTTTTGTGTAAAAAATATATTGACGTTTATCCGACGCTGTTAAAGTGATCCTTCACTTTAATAGCGTGACAAAACCTGCGCACGCCTGGGAAGAGATTCAAGGATAGTGCGTGAAGTCGGACAATCCACACTGGGCCCGCGTATAGGTTTACGGTTAGGCTCGTGCCCTTCGGTGGGGACATGAGGGGATGGGATAAAAAAATAAAATTTATCATTAAAAGCAGTCAATAAAACTGGATATATGACCAAAACATTAGTCTTGTTACACTGACTACTCTCGACGTCCCGTACCCGTCCATGGCATTTGTGGGGCCACAATGTAAATGTGAAAGTGCAGCAGCTTTAATTTACTATCGTGAGGATTTAGTCATCATCATCAGCTCATTACAGCTACCCACCGAGGAGCACGAGCCTACCCGTAAACCTACACGCGGGTCTAGTGCGGATTGTCCGACTTAACGCTCAACCTTTAAATCTCTTCGAAGGTGTGCGAAGGTTTTCTCACGATGTTTTCCTTCACCGCAAGAGCGGCGGGACAACGTACATTTAGAAAATTGTGCATCGGATAAACGTACATTTAGAAAATTCGAAAAGACATTGGTACCTTGCGGGATTGTATCCAAATCGGAAGGCAACAGTCCACCAATGAGCCACAGGGGATATAGTGTCAAGTCAAAGTCAAAACTCATTTAATCATTTTAAGATTAGCTTTACAAAAGGCACTTATGAACGTCAAAGAGAATACAAAAAATGCAATAAAAAAAAAAATTAAAATTCCAAAATAAAGAACAAAAATGAATTTTAATACTTGGAAAATACTTCGGCGTTTGGCGCTGTTGAATGTAACCTGGCATCTCACCTGACAACGCTGGCCACCGATTCGAGCCTGGAGCCGATATACGCTGCGGTGACGCCGGGCGCGTACGTCTCCAATAAATGGGGCTCGGTCGCTTTCACGTACGGCACCGAAGCCACCATACGCTGCCACAGCGATAGTAGATAGTGCACAGAGTTCGGGGCGAACTGCCACATCTGGTGAAATAATACAAATCTAAGATAACACACTAACTAGATGCACAATCACGAAGAAAAATATCAAACAAAATACGTTGACTTATTGTTATATTTATGACATAAAATTATTCATTAAAATTTTTACCTTAAGATTTTGTCATTAAAAGGGTATAAAAAAGCACGAGCATACTACTATGTCACTTTGACATGTAGCGAGCAACGTGATTATGAATGAAAATTTTGCCCAACTGAAGCGACAGGCAAATTTTTGCCGCGGACACTTTTTGAGTGAGATTGTGCACGTCGCTCGCCATATGTCATATTGACACAGCATGCTCGTGCTTTTGAGTTTGTACCCTTTTGATGATGTCGTACGATCAAAATTTAAATGAATAATTTTGTGTCATACATATACAATAAATCGACGTATAGGTCAAGCTGCTCGGATATTTTTTGGTTGATATTTCTTCGTAAATGTGTTAACTAGTTAGTTTATTGCTTATCTAAGCACTAAGCTCATTAGACTATGAAGGTAGCTAACCTATTCAACGCCAGGAATCCAGACGCAATAGAAAATCTATTGTTTCAGACTTTAAGCAGTATTCTAGTTACAAAATCTTTCTAAATTTAAAGATACGTATAGCTAAATCACTAAACTCTGAAAACAATATAAAGTTGAAAGGAGTGACATATCCTATTTTTTCTAAACCGGCGGTAGTCATAAAAAATATATTTAAATATTAATTGACGATTCAAACGTATCTATAAAAGATTTATGTGGATAAAGATACTTTGAGTTCCAAATAAAACTATAAGATTGACTAAAGTTGCCATTGACGTTCAAAGGGATAATAATAAATATCTACTGACATTCACACAGCGCCATCTAGCCCCAAGTTAAGCGTAAAGCCTGTATTATGGGTACTAAACAACGGATAAACATACATGTATACATTTTTTTTTGTAAATACATACATATTATACATAGAAAACACCCAAACCATTACAGACATGTCCATGCATACAAATGTTTGTACTGCCCGGGGATCGAACCCGGAACCCTTAGTGTTGCGGCTGACCTCTCAACCGCAACACCAAATGGGTCGTTCATGGGTTAATGGGTTGGGATAATTAAACTTTGCCAATTATATTCATTATCCAAGTCAGTGTTGCCACCTTAGCCCTTTTGTAGCTAGATCTAGCACTTTTTAGTATAGGTGAACTCCTTTTTTAACGATTTAGCCCGGAAGGAGCAATCTAGCTCTTATTCACTGTCTTGAAAATGTTAGTAAATATGAAGTTGTCCATGCTAACAAGTACTTTTTTGCTATTTCATCGGTTCATGATGGCCTTTTTTTTACGAGCCAAAAAAAAACGTCTTTACGACATGATGAGCTTCTTTAGGACATAAAATCTTTTGACACTCAATTTAACCCTTTTAGACGTCCCAAAATGCTCTTTTTCTAAAACTCTGATGGCAACACTGATTCAAGTATAAACAGTACAACTCACCTGCAAACTTTGCACAGTAAACTTGGCAATGAGCTCTATGAGACGAGGGTAGTCGTCGACCATCACCAGCTCGCCGAGCTGATAGTTTGACTTAAGACGGGCTAGGAGCCTGCAGAACTCGTGGTAGTTGGTTGGATCCAGTAGACTCTGCGAACAATGAATAGGTCAGTTTTTTAATGGTAATCGAGCAAACGACTCATCTGATAAATAATAAATAAATAAATAATCCACTTGTAGCCACACAGCACTATTCACACAGCGCCATCTAGTCCTGAGTAAAGCGTGAAGCTTGTAGTACATCATCATCAGCTCATTTAACGTCCCCACCGAGGGGCACGAGCCTACCCGTATAGGTGATTAGGCCTAGTCGTCCACGCGGGCCCAGTGCGGATTGGGACGACTTCACACACAACCTTCGAATCTCTTCGCAGGCGTGCATGAAGGTTTCCTCACGATGTTTTCCTTCACCGTAAGAGCGTCGATAACGTACATATATTTTTCGAAAATACATTGGTACGTGTCGGGATTTGAACCTCAGCCCTCCCGGTAGGAAGGCGACAGTCCACACCAATGAGCTACCGACGCTCTGTCTGAGTTTGTTTCTTTCTTTGTTTGAACGCGGTAATATCAGTAAATACTGGTCCGATTTGAAAAATTATTTCAATGTTAGCTTATTTATCGAGGAAAGCTATAGGCTATATCATCACGCTACGAGCAATAGCAGCGGAGCATCAATGAAGAATATTTCAAAATCGGGGGAATTTTTCATACTTAGTTTCACAGAAGTCATGTATGAGAGTATTGTTCCCCTTTCAAAGGTCTTAAAAAGTCCGCGACAACATATGTCTATTTTCTAAGTAGTATTTTTTTTTTTGCTTAAAATTATTTTCATAAATAATGCTTTATTTGCAAAGGTGTTATCAGTGTAGATTCCAATGTCGCAGTATTCCGTAGCCCTAACCTGCGTGTTCCCCAGTATGCGGAGCACGCCGGTCGCCAGGCGGTTGAGTTGCATGGTTGAAAGAGATTTCTAATGAAGCTCCAATTCTCCTACAATCTACTGCCCCGTGTCATCTTAGACACATCCTCAGGTCGTCTTTTAGGATATTTTGGGTATGATTATGATCAGAGCTGAAAGTTGACACAAACAGAAATTTACCTGTTTACGTGCTTCTTTCCTGTGGTCCATTTCTTGTCAGCTTACCTTCCGCTGCAAACCACCATTTGATTACCATAAATTTGATTATAAATCTGTCTTCTAGTAGTTTCTAGAGTCTATTGCAGGAGCTAACCTTCTATAATCCACTGCCGCGTCATCTAAGAGAGATTACTAGGACGTCTGCTTTTTATATTACTTTCCTATAATGACAGAAGATTTCCAATGTACGTGTCAATCTTCTAACATCGATTGTCGTGTCACCTATAGAGAAACCACGAGGTAGTCTTCAAGTGTGTTCTTAAATGACAATCCAATGGTTGAAAGAGATTTCTAATGTCGATCCAAATCTCCTGCAATCTACTGTCGTGTCATCTTAGACACATCATCAGGTCGTCTGTCGTGTCATCTTAGACACATCATCAGGTCGTCTTTTAGGATATTTTGGGTATGATTATAATCAGAGCTGAAAGTTGACACAAACACAGAAATTTACCTGTTTACGTGATTCTTTCCTGTGGTCCATTTCTTGTCAACTTACCTTCCGCTGCAATCCACCATTCCTCCACCACGGTTGCGTCAATGTACTTACCACTGATATAAAAAGATTAAAAGAGTAACTCGAGTTTCTTGCCGGCTCTTCTCGAAGATCCTACTTATTCCGAACCGGTGGTAGAGTCACAAAAAATATTGAATAATAAACAATTGACGATTCAAAAGTATCTGTAACAGATTTATTTGAATAAAGATTTTTTTTTCTTTCTTTCTTTCTTTCTGTAGTGTGTCCCGGTATGGGGTACAGTACCTGCGTGTTCCCCAGTATGCGGAGCACGCCGGCCGCCAGCCGGTTGAGGAACTTGGCGCGCTCGTTGTTGCTGAACAGCGAGCGCCGCACCGACGCCAGCTGCGCCAGGCACGACAGACGGCCACGCATTGGGGACCCCCATCAACCGTGTACAGCTCGAAGAACAACTCCAGGGTGCACGACTCGAGGAATGTTGGCCGCCATGATGTTGGTATCTGCGGTGAAATGTTCGGATATTGACTTGAACCTGACAAGCTACTGTACTACATAATAAGGAGTGCATACTCTGTCTTTCGATAACCTGGAATATCGTTATCATATAATAATATCCTCTTTATCTTAATAAATATAAAGAGGAAAACATTATTTGTAATGAATAGGTTCAAAACATACTAAAACGATTTTAAAAAAAAGTACACTATTCGAAAGCAAAAATACTTTTTATTTTAGAAACATATAGCAACGTTTTACCGCGTGAGCTGCACGCTTTTAGGTTATATTTTACTGAGGGTTAATACCTTATACCGCGGGTAAAACTCGGAGAACTACATGGTGAACTAGCTAGTTTACCATATAGTTCTAATACTAGGCGATGTAACGCCAAACAGCTAACTTACCAAAACATCTTTCAATTATAATATTTTCTCGACTAGCGATTATTTTGCATACCCTACTCATGTCACATCTTGAAATCAATGATGGTCAGAGATGGTAAAAGAGTATGATAATGGGACCAATATTGGGCCACTTTGATCGCCCTTTCATTTGCCATCCAGAGGTCCAGGAAACCGCACGAAGATGGACAGTTTGGGCAAGATAGTAGGTGTTCCATTGTCTGAGGGGCACCACAGTCGCGAAGACTGCTTCTGAAATACCCCCATCTTACTCGATTTAACTAGCTGACATAAGCATACTTTGTTCCGGTTTATAAGCAATAAATGAGTAAATTTTGGATTGGATTATACCATGTTTCATGTCACATCCCACAGGACCTGTAGAATAATTATCCTATCCTCCTCATTTCAAGTTATTAGCCTTTCAGCCAATTCGTTTCAGAATTATAAACAATGGACCTAAACACAACTTTTAGATGTGGTGACTATATATGCTTTTTCTACACATAAACACTAACCGATCTCATCTCTAACGTCCCTACGAGGACCGAGCCTACCTTATTGGGTGTACACTTGTACAGGCCTTAGTCGTCCACGCAAGCCCAGTGCGGATTGGCCAACTTCCTCAGGATTCCTCACGATGTTTTCCTTCGCCGTACAAGCTTTTTTTTCGAACTGACTACTGCTGTTGGCCGCAGATGGCTTTTACAGTTTGAGCGCAGATGGGTCTCGGCCTTAAACACCGTAGAAGCATTGAATAAACTACATAATATTTCGAATGATTCGAAAACACATTGGTACGTGGCGGGATTTTAACCTGCGCCCTCCCGATCGGAAGGCAACAGGCCACATCATTGAGACCGACACTCCATCATATCTACTCGCACTACCCTGAACAATTCATAGATTTTCGTCTTTCTCAAGACTCCTGCCCAGTCCGACTAGACCCCCAATATGTTTGTCACCTGTACAGTGCATAGGTCGTCGTCGGTGTGGTCCCTATGAAGTCGAACGTGAGACAGTTGTGCGCCAGCCTCA